>JAAEAF010006088.1:0-13064 GCA_011037195.1 Triatoma infestans | reverse complement strand
AGTGGGAGTGGGGTGAGGAAAAGTGGGCGAGGCCTAAGTGCTTGTCCCGTTCGATGACGGCCGCCATGTTGTGCAGAAAACTGTTTTAGAACCCGTCTTTTTTATCTACTGGAGCCTTCTTTGGCTAGGTCATCTGGCTTCTTCGTTCCGAAGATCCCAATGTAGCCTGCCATCCTTAACAGTCTTACAACTTTACCTTCCTGTAGCATGGTGTGTGGATGCTAATCTTGCAGGATTAATAATCCCATACATTATAATAGACGAAAAACATTTTCAAAAATCATTTTTGTTAGAAAAATATTTTAAATAAAGTGATCAGTATTTATGTGTGTAGATAGTATATGAAGGAAAATACCAATTTCGACTAAGCACCGGCAGAAAGATTTTGGCCAAATTCCGCCAGTCAAGTTTTTACGTCTTTGTTACGCATTACCAGGAACACAGGAAAACAAGTTTGTTTTTTTTTTGTAATTTAAGGCGCGTCAAAGGAAAACAAGTTACTTACAAATGAGACTAAATAGAACTTACTCGTACTAATTTTATTTTAAAAAATTTTCTTTAATTAATTGTAATTAATGTTATTTAATTTACCAGAATGATAAATTCACACCTTTTAATATCTGCGCTGTTTATGTAATATTAATTTCCAAAACAAAAACAGATAACTTGAGTAAATAGACAAAATAAATAAACAATGTAGCCTGGTAAATTAATATAAACAATCTATTTTCTTACTACCACTAATAATCAATTTTCTTTTTTTTTTTTAATTACTTATTTTAGTATATATTTTATTAATATATATATATTTATTATTATGTGTATTATTATATCTAATATATATTTATATATATATATTGTCTAGTGCATTGGTCTAGTGGCTAGCGCACTCGCCTTTCGTGTGAGAATTCAGGGATCGATGTCCGTAAGGGCAAGTCGGGTGATGACCCAGGCATGCGGATTAAAAAAGTGGGAAGCTACAGTTAGTAGCGCACTAGGTAGCGAAGGCCGGGACTAAACGGCATGGGAACTGCGGCGTGCTTACCACACGTTCCCCTATTCAAATCGCCGTCTGGCAAGCCTTGGCCCTTCATGGGCTGTTGCGCCATAGGGTTATATATATATATATTACTCGACTATCTATATGTAAGTTCAATATTATTTTTATCTAATTGTTGCAATTGTTGGCTGTTAGATGTGATCTGACGTATCTTCTGATTGTTGGCTTATTGACCAGGAAATTTCCAGGGTCAAAAGAAAAAAAAATCTGGTGTGAAACACTCACACAACTTTCTCTCACTCCAGTACTCAAAATTATAATTGACAAATTTTATAGTTAGTGTACCAAATTTAATGAAATTCGTCGAAAAGTGAAAACACTGTCCAGTAAAACTGTTCGGTTTACTAATTTCTTTGAAACTCGGAATTTGGGTCATATATTAATTTCTAGTTATTTCAATTTGGATGACAGAATTGTATAATCAACTGTGATAGCATTTTAACGAAAAACATAACCCCCCTCCCCCAAAAGTCCCCTAAATGAATTTATCAGGGGAAAAGTTTCAAATAAAAGTTGTAGCTCTTTATATGTATAGTTAACAACTCTGGTTTAAAGAAAATCGTTGGAGCCATTTTCGAGAAAATTACCCAGAAAACTGAAAATTAATTTCAGTAAAACGCACTTCGGTTATCATATTTTTTTTTCCAAACTCGAATTCAACAACATATTTTAATTTAATTAAAGTATTAGCTGAAGAATTGTCTAATATACTGAGATCAGCGTTAAGATGAAAACAACCCCACCCCTCCCCCAGAAGTGCCCTTAAAGGAATTTCCTGGAGAAATGTTTCAAATAAAAGTTGTAGCTCTTTGTATGTGTAGTTGATATAGCAAGTTTAAAGAAAATCTCGGAGCCATTTTTGAGAAATTGCAAAAACGTAAAAAAAACAACTAGTAAAGTGGTACTTCCGGTTGAGGAATATTGACACATAACGCACCATCAGATCCCATGGTGATACCTAAACGTAATATCAAGTTTGAACTTTCTACGATTTTTCGTTTTTGAGCTATGCTGTTCACATACATACACACACACAGACCATTGCTAAAAACCACTTTTTTGGACTCAGGGGACCTCAAAACGGATATTTCCGGTGAAAACTCGATATCGAAAATTTGACACGATTACAATACTTCCTCTTACTAGGAGTAAGAGCGACCCGTGGGGTTCCCGGGTTAGAATAGGGCCTCAGTGTCTTCCGCTCGCCGTAAGAGTCGGCTAAAGGGGCAACTGTCCGTTGACCTAATCCTTTGTCCTGCCTTTGTCTTTCTAAAGTCCCATCCTTATCTCCATCCCATATTCTTGTCCCCAGCCTTTTCCCTGATCCATTCCCCAATCCTTTACAATGTCCCACCGGCCCGCGCCTGCTCGTGGTGGCGTTCCCCGGGGCGGCTGCTCGCTTCGCGCGGCGGGCCTTCCGCCGGAGGGTACATCCTAAAACTGGGGTTTACTTGCGTCCCCAGGCCGCCGGATAGTACAGTGGCCCGGGCCGGATTAGCCATCACGGCCTGGCTGCCACATCAGCCGGTGTATAATCCCGTCTGTAGCGGTAGTTCCGATTGGCGACCGGGTAGGGGCCTGCCGTTATGGGCGGGGGGCTCTGTTCGAGGCCACCGGCCATGGGCGCGTCGCGCCTGGGGGGTGGTGGGTCCGGGGATATGGCGTTCCCGGGGGCTGGGCGTTGGACCGGTCTTTTCCTTTCCCGTTATCATTCCTTTCCTTTTTTGTCATTTCTTCTTTTTTAAATAAATATTATAATGAAGAGCACAAATAAAAAAATTACGGTTAAAACGCAAGAAACAAATGTTGAGGCTACCCTAGCCCAAAAAAGTAGTAAGACGCTAAGTAGCGTAGACATGGGTAGAGATTTTCCGTCAACGAGTGATTACAGTCCTTTCCAGAAGAGTGCCAAAGTAAAACGGACACCGCCTGCGAATACATCGCTTAACTCTGAATTAAGCACTGATGATAAAAATTCGGATTCGAGGGATCCAAGCCCTGAACCTTCCCCACGGAGACGGGAACCGCGGTTTGTCTCCCCAGCAATTTCCGGTGTGCTGGCGGGCGGCCCGGTTGGGTCTCCGGAGCAGGCGGATATGGAGGATGCGTGCAGAAGAGTTGATGAAGAATTGAAGCGCATGCGCGGAGTCATTGCGAAAATGAAGGGGGCGGCAAGCCGGCAACGCAATATGAGTACGGACGTCAAAGATGGCTTGTTGGAAATTGAGGAGTCGGTCGAGGTCGTTCAAGCCCTTAGGGGTTTTTGGAGTGTTGCTTTGCAACGTTTGGTCCGTTTGTCGCAAGCCAAGCTAGATAAGCCTAAATCGAAGGATATCGTGTCCGTGTCGACACAGACACCGTTGGCAGACAAAGGGTTAATTGTTACACAAAATATGAGGGTAGCAAGGAAAGTTGACGTTGAAGTGCCCCTGGTCGATTTAGGAGAGAACACGACTCCAAATGAATGGGTCGAAGTACGCCCTAAGAGAGTCCGGGGCCCGCGGAAAGGTAGGGTGAGGGAGGAGGAAAATAGGATGGAGGAGGAAAATAGGATGGAGGAGGCTGGTTTGTCTGGGGAAGTGGGAAAGATCCCCGAGAGAGCTAAACCAAGGACGAAGAGGAACAGGAGAGAGAAAAGACCGCCGAGAACGCGGCCGGACGCGGTGCTAATTAAGCCTGCAGAGGGCAAATCATATGCGGAAGTGTTGAAAGAATTAAGAGAACGAATAAAACCGGAGGATGTTGGAGCCGAGGTTAGTCGCATCAGACAGACTAGGGCAGGAGATATCCTGGTAGAACTAGGTGCCGAAACTAAAGATAAGGTAGCTTTCGGGGCAGCCCTTAATGCTGTACTCCAGGAAAAGGCAACGGCTACTTGTCTGGAACCTAGAACTACAGTAGAAATACGGGACTTGGATGCCCTTGCAGATGAAGAAGAGATTAGGCATGCAGTTGAGCAGCAGGTAGGCGGAAACCCAGGTGATCTTAGAATTCACTTGACGAAGGCGAGTAGTAGAGGTCTGAAGGCGGCGATTGTCCAGCTCAGTGTAAGAATAGCGGACAAACTGGAAAAAGAAGGCATACTTCGGGTAGGCTGGGTAAGGTGCCGAGTGAGAAGAAGAATCACAGTCTTGAAATGCTTCAAATGCTTGTCATACGGTCATATGTCGGCAGCTTGTACGGGGCCGGACCGGAGCCATTTATGTTATAAATGTGGTAATGAAGGGCATTTGGCGGCTGTTTGTACGGCAGATATTAGTTGCATGCTGTGTCGTAATAGGGGTTTGGAGGATAGAAAGTGCCAGCACATACTAGGTTCAGGTGACTGTACTGTTTTTCGGCAAGCATTGGAACAAGCTAAGAAGAAATTTGCAATGGTATGAGAATCCTTCAAGGGAATCTCCATAGGAGTAGGTTAGCTGATTCGCTTTTGGATCAGCTGGTTGCTGAGAACGAAGCAGACATATTACTTCTTTGTGAGCAGTATAGAGTTAGGGACACCGGTCTTTGGTATAACGATTTATCAGGCACAGCCGCAATTTGGATTCCTAATCAGGGGAGTTTTCCAATTGAGTCGGTCGGTAGAGATAACGGATACGTGTGGGCGCGGAGTCGGAATATCACCTTTATCAGCTGCTATTTCACTCCTAATGAGAGCGTACATGAATTCAGGAGGAAGTTAAACTCCTTGGAGGATGATATCCGAGAGATGACTGGCCAAATCATTGTGGTCGGCGACTTTAATGCTAGGGCGGTAGACTGGGGTATGCCTGAGACGGATATGAGGGGTAGAAATATTCTCGAAATGATAGCCAGAACGAGACTGGTTGTGCTTAATGAAGGGAACGTGTCTACATTTAGGCGTCCGGGTTATTTAGAAACAATTCCCGATATCTCCTTAGCTTCAGAGAACCTGGCATCGTTTGTTGAACATTGGAGGGTTATTGAAGAAATTACTGGGAGCGACCACCAATATATCACGTTTAGAATAACACAAAGTGTGGATAGGATATGGAAGCCAAAGGATAGTGTAGGCTGGAATCTGGATAAGATACATGAAGAGGTTTTCTGGAAGGCGATTGAGGACGGGATGACGCAAAGCAACCCGGTTAGTGAGGAGGGTAGAGTTGGAGCTGAGGCAGTGGTTACCTTAGGCATGAACATTATCTCGGAGGCGTGTAACCAATCAATGCCCAGGAGAGTTTCTTGGAGAGGGAGGCGGCCAGCCTATTGGTGGAACTCGCGAATTGCGGATCTCCGTAGGGATTGTATTAAGAAGAGAAGGAGGGTTCAACGAGCAAGAAGAAGGCCGACGGCCGCATGCCGTGCAGCTGAATATAGAGAGGCGAAACACGAGCTGCGGAAGGCAATTTACCTGAGCAAAAAACGCTGTTGGGATTCTCTCGTAGCGGAAGTAGACCGAGATCCTTGGGGTTTAGGTTACAAAATCGTAACTCAAAAGATTGTCGGCTTTAAGAAGCAAGCGGTCTTGGATGCGGAGGCTATGGAGGGGATTGTAAAGGGTCTTTTCCCCACACACCCCGAAAGACCAGAGAGATTATTTGAAGTCCCTATGAATATCCCGTTTTTTACGGAAGAAGAAGTCCAGAAAGCAGCGGTTACTTTGAAAACCAAGAAGGCCCCAGGCCCGGACGGTATACCCAATGAAGTTGTAGCAATGATAGCACGAGGAAAACCAGACATATTGTTACAAATGTTTAATGCATGTTTAAAATCCGGCATATTTAGTTATAGGTGGAAGATTGCCCGGCTAGTTCTAATTAGCAAAGGCAAGGGAGGTTCACTCCCCTCGTCATTCCGTCCGCTATGCATGCTGGATACGGTAGGAAAGCTCTTTGAGAAACTTATTAAGCTAAGGCTCACGGAAGAAATTTGGGAAGCAGGCGGTCTATCACCCAGGCAGTATGGCTTTAGACCAGCTAGGTCTACACTGCAAGCAGTAGAGGAGGTTGTAAGGGCGGTCCAAAGAGCAGAAAGTCGTAGTCAACGTACGCGGAAGATAGTATTGTTAGTCACGCTAGATGTTAAGAACGCGTTTAATTCCCTCAAGTGGTCCGACGCCCTGCAGGCATTGGAGAGGAATTTCCATATATCGCCGTATTTATTGAGGGTTCTCGACGACTACTTCAGAGATAGGTCGCTAGTCTATCAAACAGAGGCAGGTCCTAAAATTATGACCGTCACTGCGGGAGTTGCGCAGGGGTCGATTCTAGGCCCCGATATCTGGAACGTCACTTACGACGGATTACTGCGGTTGGAAATGCCTGAAGATACGGCATTAATCGCTTACGCTGATGATGTTGCAGCGCTGATATCGGTGCGTAATTTAGAAAAAGCGCAAACTAAGTTACACCAGGTTATGCGAAGAGTGAATGGTTGGATGGTGGAACATGGACTGGAGTTAACTTTGGCTAAGACGGAGGTCGTCATATTGACAAAGAGAAGGATTAACCCGTGCATCCCGTTCTATATTGGTAGGGAAGTGGTGTCTTCGTCTAGAGCGGTTAAGTACTTGGGTGTAACCATGGACGTTAAGCTCAGCTTTGGAAGACATATCCAAGAGGCTGCCGATAAAGCTGCGGGTGCAGTAGCGCGTCTGTCAAGGTTGATGACCAACGTGCGAGGACCCAGGGCGAGTACTCGCAAAATATTGATGAGTGTTTCCCACTCTGTGATGTTGTACGGCGCAGAGATTTGGGCAAGAGCCTTGCGAAAGAAAGTGTATAAAAAAAGAATCGCGCGGGTGCAGAGACTCGGCGCACTCCGGATTGCCTCTGCTTACCGCACCGTGTCGGAGCCGGCCGTCTTGGTAATAGCCGGAGTTATACCTATAGCCCTCCTAGCTCAGGAGCGTGCAAGAATCTATGCTAGACGGGGCGAGAATAATCGCGTGGAAATAGCTAGGGAAGAGCGAGAGCGTACGATGGCAGCGTGGCAAGAAGAGTGGGATGCGGAGCGCCGAGGCCGCTGGACCGCTATCTTAATTCCAGACATCAGAAGCTGGGTTGGTAGAAGCCATGGTGAGGTAAATTATCCCTTGACCCAAGTCCTTTCTGGACACGGATTCTTCAGAGATTATCTGAAAAAGGTAGGTAAAGAAGAGGTATCGGCCTGCTTGTATTGCCAAGCTCCACGCGACGATGCTCGGCACACGGTTTTCGAATGCGAAAGGTGGGCTCGACCCAGAAGTAACCTTGAGCAGGAGGTCGGGGAATTGGTGCCTGGAAGGTTTGCCCAGACTCTGTTGAGCAGTCGCAACAACTGGACAAAGGTTACTTCCTTTGTCCGGGAGGTAATGTCAACTAAACGTGCAGAGGTGAATATGGGAGAAGGGGCCCCTTAGGGCTAGGTTAAGGAGCCTAGCCTGATGCAGTGCTGAGAAAGCGAATCCAGGCTAGGCTCAGGTGTAGGGGGGGGTTTTAGCCGGTAGGCATATTTATATGGAGTCCGGCACATTGATGTGCGTAAGTAGCATTTCCCCCCTCTTGAAAAAAAAAAAAAAAAAAAAAAAAAAAACTAGGAGTAAGAGTAAGTAAAAATTGTCTTTAATTAATTGTAATTAATGTTATTTAATTTACCAGAATGATAAATTCACACTTTTTAATATCTGCGCTGTTTATGTAATATTAATTTCCAAAACAAAAACAGATAACTTGAGTAAATAGACAAAATAAATAAACAATGTAGCCTGGTAAATTAATATAAACAATCTATTTTCTTACTACCACTAATAATCAATTTTCTTTTTTTTTTTTAATTACTTATTTTAGTATATATTTTATTAATATATATATATTTATTATTATGTGTATTATTATATCTAATATATATTTATATATATATATTGTCTAGTGCATTGGTCTAGTGGCTAGCGCACTCGCCTTTCGTGCGAGAATTCCAGGGATCGATTTCCGTAAGGGCAAAGTCGGTGTTTGACCCATGCAGTCGTGATAAAAGTGGGAAGCTACAGTTAGTAGCGCACTAGGTAGCGAAGGCCGGGACTAAACGGCATGGGAACTGCGGCGTGCTTACCACACGTTCCCCTATTCAAATCGCCGTCTGGCAAGCCTTGGCCCTTCATGGGCTGTTGCGCCATAGGGTTATATATATATATATTACTCGACTATCTATATGTAAGTTCAATATTATTTTTATCTAATTGTTGCAATTGTTGGCTGTTAGATGTGATCTGACGTATCTTCTGATTGTTGGCTTATTGACCAGGAAATTTCCAGGGTCAAAAGAAAAAATAATTTAACGTGTTTTTATTTAAAACCCTGCGTTTTGGCAAACATTGTTTGCCATTTTCAGGGGCTCTAAAAGATAAATAAAGTAAACCCAATATTGCAGCAAGGTCATAAACCTTAAACGTTACAAACTTACTTCCTTACTTGTAAGGTTTGGAACCTTATTGTGTATTTTCTACTTTATTATCTTTAGAGCCCCTCAGTGCAAACTAAATGTTTTGCCACAAACGTCGGGTTTTAAAATTAAAAAAAACCACAAAAATTTTTTTTTCCCCTCCTGTCGATAAGCAGAACTCATTACATCATATAATATTATTTTTCAGAGATACTCTCCGTGATACCCCTGTTTTCCTTTTTGTGGTCATCGACCGGTTTTCGCGTTGGCCACATCAGGATGTTTTGGTCAAAACAGTAAGTATATGTTGCGTACATGGATGGTGTAGGTGAATGTAAGTGAAAGTGAAAATGTGATGGCAATGCTAATTTAAATTAACTTGTTTATATAGATTACTTGCTCAACATAGTTATGTATCTATACTATCTTACGGTCATTCAGCTCGGATTCTATCATTTCTTATCAGTAACTATACCACAGTGGCTCATGGCTGACACTTTCGTGTTATTTCGCTGTTATAAATTAATGAATAGAAGTAATAAGATGGTTGGATAAATAATTATCAAAGTAAAATCTCCTTCAAAAAACATAGTTTAAGTTATACGTTCCCCACTTATTGGATGTTTCCATTTAAAAAGGGAACAACGTCACTAAAAGACCGAACATGTGTATTCCCATTCAGGAAGTTCCATCTTAACCTAGTTCCGTCATAACAAAGACTTAAAATCCAGTGTATCAACTGTATTTGCTCTGTGCAAGTCTATGTTATCACACTGTTTTGACAAAAAGATCCTGAAGATGGGGAACGCCCGAAACCGGTCGATGACCGCAAAAAGAAGCAGGCTATCACGGAAAATATCTCTGATGCTTTCCAGCTCTCCGGAACTAACCACAACAATATTATTTTTATTTAAAAAATGTTTCTCCAATTTATTTCTTTCTTTTTTTGGTCATTATTCTGCATTTTACAATATTATTAATACATTGCTTTCATTTTACATTGTTCCTCATTGTATTGTTTTTTTAGATTAAAGCCATGATAAAGACAGGAAACTCTGTCGAAACGTTAGCATAATTGAATGTTTCTTTCTCGACCGATCATCACTAAATTTCTTCATAATGTAAGTAAAAATTTCTCAATACTTAATGGTGGTACCACAATCTAATGCCGCTATACATCGCGTCTATTCCATCATAATAATTGTTTTGCAGGTCCTCGCTGATGAACATATAACATTTGGAGTAAGATGGGGGTTCTGATCAACCTTGCACGGCTTTTAACTTAAGATTAAACATCTCTAATCTGGCTTTAATTATTAATTTATAATATGAGAAATTCAAGCTGGATAAATAGGTATTATTGCAACTAAGATTTAAGTTATTGATACAATAGGTAGAACGTACTATTTTGAATTTTGATTACAATTCCGCTTTCGTAATTATACCATAATATTATTCGCTAGTAAGTTGCTCCAAACTGAGTATTAAACACCGGAATTAGAGTACAACATTTCCGTTAAATTCTATTTTACTTACCAAAAGCGTGGCATAATCATTTACATTAATCTTAATTACATCATCATCTTTTGTAAGCCCATGTTTGTGTTCAGCTGACCTGCTAGAATCCCCTCCTGATTTCCCTGCTCTTCGTTTCACTTAAAAAAAAAAAAAAAACTGATGTGAAACACTCACACGACTTTCTCTTACTACTGTTAATACAATCATGTAAAAAAAATAATTTGTTTACACTTCATATTCTACTCATTAGACTTAAAAAGAAACAACTTTATTTTTAATATAATACAAAAAATAAAGAAGATGCTGCCAAATTACATCAGATTGCTAGAGAGAGACACAGCGTATTGATCAGTCACGTCGATAATTTATAATAATTTAATACAACGATAATTAATAATTTAAAATTCTCACATAATTAAAATTGAACGATACAGTAGTAAAGATAAATAAATAAATAACTAGATAATTATAACAAGGGCAAATATACAAATGTATAGCAGCGCCTCCACAACATAATAACCATAACAAAATTAACCAACTTCAGTGATGCTGGATAGACACTTTACCGGGTAATGTGGAGTATGTTGGAGGGTGCGTGGGTGCTTTACCTGACGTACAGGGAGGGGATTTGCAGAGCAGGGAGTTGGCAAGTAGAGTGGTTACTTTGAGGAGGGCGAGTTGGGTATTCGCTACTTTTAGTAAATTCAAGTCGCCGGGTATGGATGGTTTGTACCCGGTGCTGATTCAGGAGAGTTGGAACATGTTCGGAAGTACATGGGTAGGAATACTGAGGGATAGCCTAAGTCGGGGCTATATCCCTTGGGCTTGGAGGGTCAGTAGGGTCGCGTTCATTCCCAAACCAGGGAAGTTGGATTATCTCGACCCTAAAGCTTACAGGCCAATCAGCCTCGCGTCCTTCATGTTGAAGGGCTTAGAGAGGTTGGTCGACCTTTTCTTAATGGAGGATTGCGACATAAAGAGTACCTTTCACGGGAACCAGCATGCCTATTTGGCGGGGAGATCAACGGAGACTGCGCTCCACAATTTGGTGGGGAGAATTGAACACACGTTGGAGTCTAAAGAGTACGCGCTGGGATGCTTCTTCGATATTGAGGGGGCTTTCGACAGCGTGGCCCACGATAGAATTAGAGTGCTGTTGGAGGAGAGGGGTGTGAATGGGACCCTGGTTAGATGGATAGTCAACCTCCTGACTTCGAGGATTGTTTATTCTCGTTTGGGAGCTGCGGAGAGAAGGGTGAAAGCCAGTAGGGGCTTTTCCCAAGGTGGGAGTTTGTCTCCTCATTTGTGGTGCCTCATCGTTGATGAGCTACTTTGGGAGATGAACCGTAGGGGATTTTACCTGCAGATGTACTCCGATGATGGTTTAATCTTAATCACAGGGAAGCATCTGAGTGTGGTGAGTGACTTGATGCAGTCGGCGTTATCTTACGTGGAGCAGTGGTGTAGGAACTACGGCTTGTCCGTCAACCCGGACAAAAGCTCCTTAGTTCTCTTTACCAGGAAGAGGAAACTGGAAGGGCTTGGGAGACCCAGGCTCTTCGGCAAGGAAGTGCAAATTTGCAGAGAGGTTAAATACTTGGGGGTCCTCATCAACAGTACGTTGAATTGGCGGGCTCACATTGAGTATGTATGTGAGAAGGGACAGAAGGTTTTCTGGCAGTGTAGGAGATTAGTGGACAAGACCTGGGGAATTAATCCCCGAGGCATCCACTGGATTTATGAGAAGTTGGTGAAGCCAAGGATACTCTATGCCGCAGTGGCATGGTGGTCTGGTACCTTGGTGGGAAGGAACAGTAAGAAATTGCTAGGAGTGCAGCGCATGGCCTGTTTGGCTATCACTGGCGCGATGAGAACGACACCGACGGTGGCACTGGAGATGCTGTTGGGGCTAACCCCTCTTCAGTATGTGGTAACGGGGGAGGCAATGAAAGGGTACCTCAGAATGAGGTGCAAGGGAGAATGGGTGAGAACCTTTCGGGGGGATCACACTAGGATCGAGGACGAAATTTGGCGAGTGAACCGATTTCTGCTATCCAAACTTGATGAGACGAGCAAGAAATGGGGATTTGAGAGAGATTATGAGATTACGATTGGCAGTATAGGAGATGATACCTCACGAGGCCAACGGAGTCGGGCAGCGGTATTATTCGCTGCTATTCAGATGGCTCTAGGCAGGAGGGTACTGGCCTGTCGGGGGCGGGAGCATGGTTTCAGGAGTTGGATAGAGGGAGTTCGGTGGCCTTAGGTGGTTTGGCCACTGTTTTCCAGTCTGAGGTGGTGGGCATCATTGAATGTTGCCACTTTGTGGGGGAGTGGCTAGGAGAGTTTAAGGAAGTGCGGATCTTCTCCGATAGTCAAGCCGCACTAAGGGCTTTGAGTAAGCTTTGGTGGAGTTCGAAATTAGTGGGGGAATGTAGGAGAAGGCTTAACGCTTTGGCTCGGAGGGGTAAGGTGCATCTCTATTGGATACCCGGACATGCGGGTATAGAGGGCAATGAGAGGGCGGATCGGCTGGCCAGGGAGGGATCATCATTACCATTTTGTGGTCCTGAACCAGCCCTGGCCGTTACAAAGACGTTTCGCGACAAACAGATTAGACTTTGGGAGACGAGAGCTTTGGAGAAACGCTGGGGGGACACGCAGGGGTGCCTCCAAGCTAAAAGATTTATAAAGGCAAGCAAGCAGGGAATTTCGGAGTATCTCCTGTCTCTTAGTAGGACGGGTTTGAGAACCTTGGTAGGGATAGTGACTGGACACACTTGGTGTCCAGTCACTTGTTTAACATAGGTAGGACGCGGAGTCCCATTTGTCAGAACTGTGATGACGGAGTTAGGGAAACGGTGTATCACTACTTATGTCAGTGTCCCCGTTTCGCTGGATCTAGGTTTCGTATATTTGGGAGGACACCACTCCCGCAGGATTGCCTGGGCGAGTTGGAGTTTAGGGATATCTTGGGATATTGCAGATTAACCGGCAAGTTACTGGGGGAGATTAATTAAGGGGTTATGGGGGGTATCGGGGGAATAAGAGCCACATAGGCTTAGGTCCCACGCCATTAGGCACCCGAACTATAATAATAATA
>JAAEAF010006087.1:0-11250 GCA_011037195.1 Triatoma infestans | reverse complement strand
GTTTAGCAAGTTCTTGGCTTGTGTAAAACTGAATCTAAACAGTACTTTTTCTTTATTGGCCACATGTCGTGTCATATTATTATTTTGATGAATTTGTGACTTGTTTAGAGGTTTGAGGCCAACCGTAGTGCTTTTTACTTATTAGCCACTCGGCAAGTTTATCTTCTAATCCCTAAGGAATGAACGTATGACTTCGGAAAAGCTTTGACCTATAATGCACATAATATGGTATGGGATATATATATATATATACATAATTTCAGATACAGCAGATTTCCCAACCGGGAAATTTTAGGTTAGTAGAAATGACTCCCTATTTCTAGAAAAAATTAGTCTTGGCAAATTTTAGGGCCTTCTGTAATTATTTGAATCAAATTTATGCCTAGCCTAAAGTGCGATCGATTAAAGTACAGTCCAACTGAAAAAAACTTGATCACACATAATTTTAAAGGTTAGCATGTAATTTTTGAGTTAGTGTACAAAATTAATAATATACTTTCTGATGCGTATGTTGTAATAGATACTATTTTTACTACGAGGTGATATATTGTGCAATAATGTAGTTTTAATAAATAATATAATTTATGTAATTAATAATAAAAAATTCCATAAATAGCTCTAGCATAAACAGATTCGTTTAGGAATATGTTTTATTTATTTAAGCAATTGTTTGGACGTATTCAAGGATCGTAAAACATCTTGCACAAATTTATAATACTTAATAATTTTTATTAATTGTTTTCACTCTATCTAGGTAGCGAAGGCCGGAACTAAACGGCGTGGGAACTGCGGGTGCATACCACACGCCCCCTATTCAAATCGCCGTCTGGCAAGCCTTGGCCCTTCATGGGCTGTTGCGCCATAGGGGGTTTCACTCTGTAGAAAATACATTTAACCGTAATGTCAGGCTTATAGTTGGTATTCTATTCTACTGACCGAAGCTCCACAAGTGGTTAGCTACTTGTGGGTCTATTGTGTTTTATCTCACATCAGTACTGGATCACTGATGAACGCCACAGGATTTAGGTGAGAGCTAACTTAGATTTCTGGTTCGGTTCTCGTGTTCCCGTTCCAAACCTTAGGAGCAGTCAAAAGCATTATGCACGCACACAACTACAAAAGAAAACATCTTTTTTCCCCTCCACTTTCTATAAAATAAATCCTCCGAAAGATTATTGTGTGAGTTTTTCCTTAGCTCGCGAAACTCAAATTTCATAGGGCATTCCATTACTAATTTTGCCCTGAGAGTCGGCCGTCCCTAACATCATTAATGCAGGCTTGTCTTGTTAGAGTAAATAGCTACCATTCATTCTGGCTTTCGCTCCATAGGTGCTCCAACTTAAAATGGCGAAAATTTGATCTTGCAAGACTAAAAGGGTTCTGCCAACATTGACGGCACTTCTTATGAAAATGCCAATCCAGCACTAGCATCGTAATTGGCATGTTTGGACCCTCCTATTGTTAAAATAACAGGCAAAATTTACCACTTGCGCAAGTCCTCCTCACTTTCGCCTCCATCAACATTGCCAAGTCCTATTAGTAATTGTTGACTCTCACTACATCCGTATCTCCCGCTACTCTGGCACTTGCTTCTCAAGAAGTTATTTCAAAATGTGATCTTGAATGAGAAGTGACTCACTTAATGTAGCCCCCTTGATTCTGACACCAAAATACAATTTGTTTAGTTATAGCGTTGGATAGAAAGCACGCTCTTTTGAATTTGTAATCTGATTGGGAAATATTGAATACGCTTGGTAAGCCTGATGGTTTCTTCAAATAATGTACGAGTAACACCAATGTGCCTATTCTCTACAAAGATACACCATCTTGTATAAAAGTAGTCTTATATAAAAGCCGTTGGCATGTAGTTTTTGCAGTTTTATATTTAAAAAAAAAAAGTTTATTTTTATGTATAAATCGGAAGATGCTCCAGATCATAAACATATAAATGTCTTTTTTACACCCTCTTACTATCTAAGAGGATCTTTTACTTTTATAAAGGCTCAACTGAGCAAAATCAAGATGTCTTATAAATTAGCTTTCAATCTTATCATTTTTTTCCTATTTTAGCTAAAAACAAAAACAAAATATTAGTGCACTTCTTATTATACCAATATCACAACATTTTGTCGATTTTATTAAATAATTAAAGTGAATGCATTAGTACACTTGATGTTATGTTAGTATCACAAAATAAATCGATGTTTATCATGTAGAAATTTGAATTGTTTGAAATAAACGATTTACCTTATAAATAAATAAACAATTAGTTATTCAAAATAATTTTTATAATTTAAAAAACACATTCCTTATACTATTTAACAATTTTTTTTTATAAATCACTCTTAGGTATTCCATTCAAATTATGCAAAATTTCTATAGTGTTGGTACTGTTGCATAATTTATTAAAAAAAAAAAAATTAAGTGTTATCAATTACCATTTTATAAACTGTATTTCTAATAAAATGCAATAGATATCAAAAGGCGTTACAATAAACTTTTTAATTAGTTAATATTGTTTTTTATTAAAGTACCAAGCCTGAATATCCGTCATGGATAGGTATTATTATTGCAATTATAACTGAGACATTTTCTTCCAATTTAGACTTTTTATTACATTTAAGTTGCCCTTATCCATTACACATAAAAAATTAATTTTGTACATTATTGCTCGATGATAATAAAAGTTGATTCGTGAGATTGGATCAATAAAAAAGAAAAAAAAAATTAATTATTTTAACTAACTTTAAAAAATTCTTGCTGTCTTTTTTAGGGTTTATTTAGAATATTGATGTATCTTGTCAAATTTAAAGAACCCATCAATATGACGGAATCTTACTAAAAATCAACTTTTATTGTTCACAACATTAAACTTAACATAATACTAGTTTTATGTGAATGTAAGGTACAATGTAAACCACGAGGCAGCGCATCAATCAATTTCCAGATCCATTAAAAGTAAATTTTATCCCGAAAATGTTATGAACAGGCTAGGCCTATATATATATATATATATATATATATGTGTGTGTGTGTGTGTAGTTAATTAGCGAAAGAAAGAAAAACTCAATGCAAGACTTTCCAAGAAAATCGTGTGAAACTAAAAAAATGTTACATAACTTCGAAATTAAAAGGAATGCCAAGTTTAAGCTTCCTGAGCTTTTTTTCATTTCTGAAATTTGTTCTCACCCCCCCTCACACACACACACCCCACACACACCAAAAAAAAACATTCACTATAAAAAAATATATATATATGTTACACATTTTTTTTTTCATTCATTGAACATCAAAACATGTATTAACTGATATAAACTGAACTTTGAAAATTTCATAATCCACAATACTTTCTCTTACAGCTGTAAGAGAAAATAAAAAGATCTGTCGATTGAAGAACTACACAATCAGTGCATATGATATATGTGTGTGGTATACTCAAAATTGCTTTCTCTTTTTGCATTCTAATAGTTCTAGGTAACAGATGTTCTTCACACGAATTTATGTATAGATTGTGGAATAATTCATTAAACAGAAATGACGGTTTAGATTTAAATGTTGCAACAACCAAACTTAATTTTTCAAATGCGACATTTTTACCATACGATTTAATTCTGTATTACTTTATTACTTACGATCACACGATTTTTTTTTTTTTTTTAATAGTTGAACTAATCACCTTTTATACAAGAGAAAATAAAATAATTTTAATGGAAATCGGACCCGTTTTCAGCTATACCGAATTCCGCTTAACAACACTTCAGTCTTTTTATTAATTCCGTACGCCATATAATTTAAAATTAAATAATATTTTCTTCGGTCCTTATTGCAAAAATTTATCTCAGAAAATATAAAAACTAATATATATATAGGCATAATGTGACGACAATACTTCAATTTATCTAAAAATTCTAATTGTTTACGCTATCACTTCTTTTTTTCTTCTTTATGGTTGATATTGTTTTTCGTACTTTTTTTATTTCGTCCTGAAAAAAAATATTCAAAATTATACTTTACATGGAAAAAAAAAATAATAAAAAAAAATATCAACGGAAATAATAAAAAGCATTTTTAAAAATTATAAGAATAAATACATTTTTCAATAATAAATAATCCTTATATAAAATTAAAAAAACTAAAAAACAAAAAAAAAAGTCGTACCAACTAGCACACATAGTCATCTGAATAACTTTTCACAAATTTAATCCGAATCATCAATATTTATTGTTTCGGGAATATCCGATGTAGGCGATACATCTGTTGTTCTAGCACGGGATCGTGTCTGAAAAGAATAATCACCTACTGTTTATACAGTATTTATTTGCTATGTGGAAAAGCGTAAGTGAGGAGGAGCCATTTGAAAGTTGTATGAAAAGCAAATCACGGACATAAGAGAGGATTCAAAGCATTCATTTATCATACGACAGAGGGCCACCATATTCCCTCATAGGAGGGCCACCTATTTACTCAATTAAGCTGGTGGTCTTCAGATAGATAAGTATTATTATAATTTTTTTGTTTAATTATTATATTAGAACAGCATAACCAGTACTTGGTGACATAGTCGACCGAGTCTAGATATTTAAAATTCTACGAAGAATAGAAGCTGTGTCAAGAATGGTGGCCTTCTACGCCTCTAGTGACTTCCAATTTCCTGTAATGTTTCCGCAGTGAATTTTGGCACATGCCTAATATTATAAAATGTTACCACCAGCAGGATTCGTGCATTTTTCCAGGCGGTATACAGTTTTTTAATTCTCCTGCCAGATCCTTAGAACGGCTGATTGTATGTGAAATCGTTTTCTGGATTTTGTTTATCCACCGGTATTCCTCGCTTCCAGTTACAGTAGAATACTGTCTGGTTTGTTGTGCGCTATTGTGTGATCTGTGAAAATTTGTTTATCCCAGTACAGTCTGATCGCGTTCCTTCGCAAGTACGCTCTGAGGCTTATACAAGTCATATGGCTCCCTATGGGTCATTTCCTGGTGATATATAAGCAGCTACATGGTTATGCCAGCGAAAGTATTCTTTGGGGGCCAGTGTAGTACATCCGGATTATAAATGCTGCACAGACTCAAGACACTTCTTTAGTATTTATTATTATTATTTTTTTTTTTTGAGCGGCGCATCGACAGATGTGGTCATTAGCGCCTATTATTATTATTATTTTATTTTTTCCTCAGCCAGAGAGCTGGTGGTATACAAAGTCTCAAGGCCTGCTGCAAGGTATACTTTGATTTAATTGCAGGTTAATTTATTAATATTAATTGCTTTGTTTAGAAAGGAAGAGAACTCATGATAATAGCCTTCCACTTTAGCATCATCTCATATACACATAATACCGAGTACCCCAGGTACATATAGGCTACGTTGAAATAACTTAGAAGCTGTTAAAGAAAGATATGAAGCTCTTCACAGGAATAAAGTGAACAATTTCATTGAACACTTTCGAATACTATTTTAAAACATAATTTTATCTAATATATAAATATGTTGTTGAATCCGCAAAGCTAAATAATATTTGCAATTTTGATCCATTCTTCGTGGTTAATGCATCTGAAAGGCTTCGAAGTTTCCTCCATCATAAGGATCTGTTTCATCAAATTATTTCATAAATGGAAACCAATTTTCTACAAAAATGCAATTTGATTCTACATACTACAAGATAACAACCATAAAACTACTCAGTCAGTGTGGCTAAATATCTCAATCTATATCATAATTTATTAGCTAAAAACCTCTAAATAAAACCCAATACAATTTTAAGGAGTTTCTATCTCTGTAATGCAATAAGTAAAGAAGTAACATCCATCCATATCTAATGGGAGTTAATGGATTAAACACTTAGTAGCAATTCTGTCTTTTAAGATTATTTTTTCATCTGATATTATGTAATATCACTGGATTTCTGGTTGATGATATACTGGAGACTAGCCAAGGTAAACTACAGGTCGAGGATGTGGTCTACGACCGCGCGGAGACCTTAAATTATCTGAGGAAATACAAATCATGTATTTCTGATAAGAATTCAATTTCGAAAATGCTAATCAACCGCAATACTTTCTCTTGTAGCAGCGAGAGAAAATGAAAAGTCTTGCTGATTTTAATCGTTAAACGTTAAAAAAAAAAAAAATCACAGAGAAACTAATCCATAACTAAGCATATATACTAATGGAGCCAAAGGTTTGAGGGAGTATTCGTACTCACATAGGGTGAAACTTCCCTATGTTTCTCGAGACGGCTATTCCGTCGCGGAACCTCATTCTAGCCCATCCAACGCATCCTCGTCGTCGCTGGCTCCGGAAACATCTGCGCTCCACTTTGTGGAAGCGTGGGTGGCTAAGTTGGAGGGTGAACGCAGAGGGTAGCCTTCGGGCTATTTGGGAACCTAGCACTCCCACGTACCTCAGCTACAATTACAGACTAACAAGTGCAGTGGTTTTCCCATTAGGAGTGTGAGTTGGTGGAGAATTTTCTGCCCTCTGTTTGGGTCGCCATAATTTATGTGCGGCCTGAATCTCTTGCAGCGAATTCTTTTGCTGCGGAGCCTCCGTGGGAATTCATATTGCATCACTTACACCTAAACGCCTTAACATTACACTTACATAGTTACAGTCTTACACGCCAGTGGCACGTGCTGGTGCCACCCACATGTTTGCCGTGTGTGGATACCTGTGTCGTGGGGGAGGGAAGTCCTGGTGGTTGAGGATGCAGGTTCTCGCTGGAGGCAAGTTTCCTCGGCGTGACTTGCAGTCCAACACACCACTTTGGTTCCTGACTCCACTAAACAGGCGGCCAGAGCCTAACCCAGTTCTGGTCAATCGGCTAGCGTAAAGAACGCATGGGTGAGCTCCCGGGTATTGTGGGCCATGGTTCACAATCCCTGGGCGCTATATCTCTAGGGTAGCTCTGGCGCTTCTTCAAAGCGTCCCAAATTGTGAGGCTCCGTGGAGGGTGGAGAGCTCTGGAGATGAATTTTTAATTTTATTTATTATATGTTTTTAATTTTAAATTCGTCAGCCGGGGGCCCCGTAGAGGAGGGGGCCACCGGTGGTGGGGGTAATTCCTCTGTACATCCAGAGTCGGGTGACCAGGGCCTGGATGCACTAATGGGTGGGAATCTGGAAAAATATCCAGAGGCAGGGAAGGCTTGCTCTGGAGGAGAACGTGTCAGGAGGAGCCGCGGAGGACTTGTCCTCCTGCGGCGATTTCTGAAACGTGGTCAAAGGAAAAAGGAAAGATATGTAAGGCAGGTATTTTCATTTTTATTTATTTATTTATATTTATTTGTTTGTTTATTATTTATATTTCTTTGTTTGTTTATTTATTTATTTATATTTATCTATTGGTCTATTTATTTATCTAAATTTATTTATTTTATTATTATTTGTTTATTTATTTATTTTATTATTATTCATTTATTTTTGTTCCTGCCTGCTATCAAGTTTGTCATAAGTTCCATTTCTTACATTAGTTGACTTATTACTATGATTGACAGGGTAGAAATGGTTCAGGTTAACTTGCAGCATAGCAAAGATGCAACGGCTAACTTATGCCGTTGTATTGCTAAGTTGCATACATATTTTATTCTAATTCAAGAACCTTATGCCTTTAAAGGTTTGGTTCGAGGATTGAGTGTGGTTGATGGCAGACTGTTCGTGGCGGATGGCGGGGACATTCCTAGGGCATGTATTCTTGCCAGTCGGAGTGTCGACGCTGTCCTGCTTCGACAGTTCTGCTCTCGGGACTTGGTGGTGGTGAGGGTTGGACTGGGGGTTGGTGGGCGTCGTCGCGACGTAGTTGTGGCTTCGGCTTACTTCCCCTATGATGGCCCCTCTCCTCCTCCTCAGGAGTTCATGGGTTTGGTTCAGTATTCGGAGACCAATGACATACCTATTATAATTGGATGTGACGCGAATGCGCATCATGTCATCTGGGGCAGCAGCGACACCAATGGTAGGGGTCGCGCTCTCATGGATTTCCTGCTGGGCACGCGATTAGAGGTCCTGAATAGGGGTACTGAACCCACTTTTGTTACTAGGATTAGAAGACAGGTTATTGATATTTCCCTTGCTTCTAGGAATTTTAGTGGCCTGATTAAGGATTGGAGGGTGAGTCCTGAGGCTTCCATCTCCGATCACAGGATGATTAGGTTTAGTCTGGGGATTGATCCAATTACCCTGGCTAGTTATAGGAATCCTAGGAGGGCGGATTTGGGGGTTTATATTCTAGAATTATTGAAGATAAACTGACTATCCAATCAGAAGCCCCTGATGGCATAGAGGAATTGGAAAGGGAGGCTGGTATTCTTCATGAACACATTAGATCCTCATTCGAGGAGTCTTGTCCTCCCAAGGTGGTTAAGGATAGTAAGAATCCCTGGTGGTCTTCTTCGTTGGAAAAACTAAGGAGACAGGTAAGGGGCTCATACAGGAAGGCTGTCCTTGCTGATTCTTCGGAATCAAGGGGTAGTTATAACAGTATTAAAAGAGCATATAAATATGCTCTGAGGAGAGCCAAGAGGAATTCCTGGAGATCCTTTTGTGAGGATATAAATTCGTTCCAGGAATCATCTAGATTGGTACGGATTCTTAGTAAGGATAGGGACAGTCAGTTAGGTACCCTACGATACCCTGATGGTTCCTTTACAGGGGGGGACGGGGAGACACTGCAGCTTTTGCTTGATACTCACTTCCCGGATAATATTGGTTTAAATGCTGCTTCGTCTTTGTTGGGTGGTAGGAGATGGGACCTTGAAGATGTATCCACCTTAGATGAGGTTGTCACACATGATAGAGTTAGTTGGGCAGTACAAAGTTTCTCACCTTTCAAGTCACCTGGACCGGACGGGATTTATCCTTGTCTGTTGCAAAAGGGGGGGGACGTGCTGACGAAGGTATTGTTAAGATTGTTTAAAGGATGTTTGATGTTTGGTTATGTACCAACATTATGGAGAGAAGTAAGGGTAGTCTTTATTCCCAAGCCGGGAAGAAATGACTACTCCGACCCCAAGGCATTTAGACCCATTAGTCTTATGTCTTTCCTCTTGAAAACTTTGGAAAGGTTGGTGGATAGGTATATTACTGATGGCCCATTAAGGGATCATCCACTCCATCCTAACCAACATGCTTATATTGTGGTAAGTCGACAGAGACTGCATTACATTGTCTCGTCGGAAGGATAGAATCTGCTTTGGAAATAAAAGAATATGCCCTAGGGTGTTTCTTTGATGTTGAGGGGGCATTTGACAGAGTATCGTTTGATGCTCTGGAAGATGCCTTGGTACGAAAAGGTATACATCCCGTCTTAATCAATTGGATAGGTGTCTATCTTAGGAGTAGGGTTATACAGGTTTCCCTTGGCGGGCGCGCCATGATAGTACAAGTGGGGAGAGGTTGCCCTCAAGGGGGTTGTCTCTCACCTAAGTTGTGGTGCGTCGTCATGGATGACCTTTTGGTTAGGATGAATTCATCGGGATTTTATGTGCAAGCATATGACGATGATGGTGTTATTTTATTGTTAGGGCGCTGTTTGTCCATTATTTCGGACCTAATACAAAGCACCCTTAACATGGTATATTGTTGGACACAGGATAAGGGTCTTTCTATTAACCCTATTAAGACCCAGGCAATTCTATTTACTCATAGAAGGAAGATAGTAGGTTTTACCCCTCCTAGGTTGTTAGGTACTTCCATACAGGTTAGCAAATCAGTGAAGTTCCTTGGAGTAGTTCTCGACAGTAAATTGAACTGGTCGGAACATGTTAAGACACAACATCAAAAGGCGATAATCTCCTTTTGGCAATGTCGAAGAGTTGTAGGTAAGAACTGGGGAATACTCCCAAGATGATGTTCTGGATTTATTGTATGGTCATTAAACCTAGATTGGTATATGCGGCTTTGGTGTGGTGGCGTCGCATTGAAACACGATCTGCTAGGCAGCTGTTGGAAGAAGTCCAACGCTTGGCTTGTATGGCGGTGACTGGAGCGTTTCGGACTACACCGACCGCATCTATGGAGACTTTGTTAGGGATTCCACCTCTTTTTGTGGAGGTGAAAAACCAGGCAATGAAAGCCTGTTATAGAATTAAACAGGCAGGTTTTTGGCAGGGTAAGCGATATGGTCATTCTACCATTTATCGTGAGATGCTTTTAAGGATTCCCATTACAGGTTTCCCTTCTGATAGGAATTTGAAGACTTTTGTCTTTGGTCAGTCCTACAGGGTTAGGTTGCCTTCTAGGGAAGATTGGTTAACCCTGGGTCCGTCTGGTGTGATTCCTGAGAATTATCTCCGATGCTACACGGACGGTTCCAGGATGGATGGTAGGTCTGGGGCTGCCGTCTATTTTGAGACGGGAGATCATTTGGTAGCGCCTCTTGGTGAGTGGGCCACCGTTTTCCAGGCTGAGGTTTATGCAATTCTTTGCTGTATTTTGGATGAGAGGGTGCGTAACAATAATTTAAAAGGTGTTTGTATCTGCTCGGATAGCCAGGCTGCTTTGAAGACGCTTAATTCATGTGTCTCCACTTCCAGATTGGTGTTGGAATGTTCTAGAAGACTGGAAGATCTTTCTTCATTAAAGGATGTGCTTCTGGTCTGGGTTCCAGGTCATATGGGAATTTTTGGGAATGAGGAGGGGGATAGGTTTGCCAAATTAGGTGCCTCTCTCCCTTTCATTGGTCCAGAGCCTGCTGTTGGTGTGTCTTCTGACACATGTTTGTCGGGCTTTCAGACGTGGATGACCTCACAGCACTCATCCTTATGGATGAGTGCAGTGGGTTGTCGGCAGTCTAAAATGCTCATTGGGGGCCCGGACGGAGCTTTGAGTAGTGGGGTCCGATGTCTTTCACGGACCTCCCTCAGGTATCTGGTTGGATTCTTCACTGCGCATTGTGGTTTAAGGAGACATCTCTATATAATGGGACTTGTGCCTGACCCTTTTTGTAGAGTTTGTGAAACTGAGGAGGAAACACCCATGCATTTGATGACGAATTGTTGGGTTGTGAGGAGATTAGGTTTAGGACCTTCGGCCGGAATAGGATGTCGGTAGAGGATCTAAGCTGTGTCCTTTTAAGGTTTTGGTCCGATTTGTTCGGTCTGTTGTGAAACTTAGATGGTTAAAACCTGGGCCTGGATTTTCATTCTAGTCCCAGTGGTAGGTATTCTTTAGGGGCAGCTATATGGGCCCGAGGGGGCTTTGGATAGCGTAGGGTTTACTCCCTCCCCTTTTGGGAATAATAATAATAATAAT
>JAAEAF010006086.1:0-10328 GCA_011037195.1 Triatoma infestans | reverse complement strand
TTTAAGTAATTTTTTATGTTGTTTTGCAAATTGGTGCTTGTAATGGTAGTGTTTTTATTGTTTTTATTTTGATATGGATTTTTAATGCTGTATTTGCATTTTTTTTGATGTTTTTTTATAGTGAGATGTGTTTTGAGTTCTATTAATGTAGGGTTATATTTTTTAAATTTTTTTTCTAGTGCATTTATGGTTGTTGGTGTATTATTGTTAATTATGATTCTTAATTTTGTATTTTCTTTTTTAATTTTATTTAAGTTCCAGTAGGTTTGTTCTATTTCTTTTTTTAAAACTTGCAATGCTATCCTGTTGAAGAAATTTTTGTTTTTTTTGTTGTATAAAAATGTTTTATTAAAGTTGTTTTCTAAGTTAACTAGTGGTTTGAGTATGAAATTTGGAATTATAATGTTATCTAGACAGTATTTTAATGCATTTAGTTTACTAATTATGTTAATTTTTTTTAAATTATTTTTATAATATTTTATTGAGGTTTTTTTTTTTTCTTTGAAGGGTTTTAATAATTTGTGGACTTTACATTTGTATTATGCTGAAAACAGTTGTTTTTGAATTCATTTAATTTTCTTGGGAGGTCCTTTTCTGGCGTTTTCGGTTCTGCCATTATGTTTTTCTTGAGTATTTTTTATATTTTCTTAAATAGGCTGTTATTTATTTTTTTTTATTGTATATTACAACATATAATAAAACTTTATATTTTTACTACGACGTTTCGGTCAATATACTTGCCATTTTCAAGTAGTTTAAATTATCTGTAAGATACCAGGAAATATGTGATATTATTGTACAATTTTTTAACAATTACAAGATGATAATTATTTCTTTTACAATACTAATATAATATATTTTTTTGAATAATTTTTGTCCACAAGTTATTACTTACCTAAAGTTTTATTACTGTGTTATTTAAATTTCTGTTTATTCGTTTTTTTTAACCTCATTAGTTTGATTTTTAATATATACTTAGATATGTTCTTTATCTGCATCAGTTTTTCATAAACCACGTGGTTTGAGTTATTAATTAGTTGAGATTTTTAACTAGTGTATTTTTTATGTATATTATTTAGGCCTAAAAAGGAGAGGTTTAATTATTTGTTTAGTTTTTATTTTGAAATAAAGATTTGTAAATCTAAGTAAATTACTTACTGTAAGTGTGAGCTGACCCTCTCTTGGTACCATGTTTTTGGGCAACTGACGGAGAGTTTGTAGCTTGATAAGATGTACGTATTATTATATTTGAGAGTTCTGTTTTTTTTAAAAGGTTTGTAATATTAGTATTAGTTTAATATGTTTTTTGTTTTATAATTAATATTTAACATTTTTTTATTATATTGCTTTAAATGAATTTTTTATATTTTATTAGTTTGGTATTAGAAAAGATATCTTTATTTGATATAGCTGGCTGTTGTATTAATTATAAGGTTAGGTAATGAACTGACAGGTTATTTTTGTTTTAACTGTTTTTATAACCATTTAACTAGATGTATTTTTTCAGATTATTTATTGTATTAGTATACGGTTTTACCTGTAAGCCTTCTTTACGATCATTTATTATACTTCCTTCATTTAACGCAATATGAATAGCTTCTAATGTTTTTCTTTTTATTAAATTTTTTTCTCTGTCAATTATTTTTGCATTATCAAAATCAAAGTTATGTTTAGTAGTTTTATAGTGTTTTAAAAGAGATGTTTCTGAGGTGTTTTTGTATTTTAATGAATTTTTGTGTTGGTTTACTCTAATTTTTAAGTGATTCTTGGTGTGGCCTATATATTTCAATTTACAACAACAATTTATAGCATATACAAGTTCTTTGCTTTTTTCCACTGGATCCTTATCTTTATGTGAAGGTATGTATGCATTGATTTTATTTTTAGTAAGATAAGCTAAGCGGCATTCTGTTATATTAAATTTTTTTAGAACTTGTTTGATTTTATTGGTTAGATTGTGTATGTAGGTAATTGAATAGAAATTTTTAAATTCGTTGTTTTTACTATTACTTTTAAGATGTGATATAGCCTGAGTTTGATAATTTATATTGTTTTGGTTGTTATTTTGTTTTTGATTTGATTGCTTCCAGTATTTGTTTATTGTGTAAGGGGGGTAGGCGTTTTCTATTAAAATTTTGTTAATTTTGTATTTTGTTTCTTCTAGGTATGGTGTATCTGTTAATTTGGTTGCTCTATATATAAGATTTTTGGCTGAGTTATGTATAATATGCTTCGGATGCCTGGATAGATAATTAAGAAATAAGTTTGATGTGATTTGCTTTTTGTAAAATTTAGCTGTTATATTTTTATTGTTGTGAATTATTGTTATGTCCAGATAGTTTATACTATTATTCATTTCTGTTTCTTGTGTAAATTTAATTTTTGTATTAAAATTATTTAATTTATTAAAAAGTGTTGTATTTTCATTTTTATCTATGATTATTAATATATCGTCTATGTATTTGGTTAATAGTAATGGTTTAATTTTTGTTTCTGTTAAACTATTGGTTATTATAAAATTCATTGTGATGCCTGCTACATATGTAGACAGTGGGCTACCCATAGGGAGACCTGAAATTTGCTTAAATTTTTGGTTTCTGTAAGAGAAATATGTATTGTTTAGTATTAATTTTAATCCTTCAATAAATATGGTTTTACTTTTTATTGGAGTATGTGTTTTTATTGTGTCCCAGTTTTTATTTATGATATTGTAGAACAGATCTAATGGTACACTCGGAAATAGTGATACTACATCGTAGCTTACTATTATGTGGTTTGAATTTATTTCTAATGTGTTTAATTTATTTTTTAATTCAAAGGAGTTTGCTATATCAAAAGTATTTTGTTTGGCAAGGAATTTTAAAGGTGTTTTGAAAATTTGTTTTGCTAATTTATTAAGATTTGAACCTGTACTGTCTACTATTGGCCTAATAGGGTGATTTGGTTTATGTATCTTTAAAAGAGGATACATTTTAGATATTATACTGTTTATTTCTGTTAATGCGGTTTTTTCTGTTTTCTCTATATAATTATATTTTATTAATTTTTAACTGTATTATAACAATTTAAATCAGTACAACAGAGTTATCAATAAAACAGAAACCTTCATTCCCAAAAATTTAATAAATTTTCTAAGTCTGGGTAGAAATTTCAACATCACACCTATAAACAAAAAAACTATAAGTAAAAACATCATTAAATTAATAACAGATACAGAAAATATTTTATTAAGCATCCACACTTCAGAATCACACAAAAATGCCATAAGAATAGAAACAAATAACATTTTACTTAACTATACTAATAAATATATCAATAATAAAAATAAACACATAAAACTTTACAGTAACACAACTTTAATAGAAATAAACTTAAGCAAACTACATACCGAAATCAATAAAGATGCACACTTTTTGAAAAAATTTCTCAAAAATAACAATCACTTGACCCTAATAAAAACAGATAAAACAAAAAAATATGTATTCATTAATAAATCAGAATTAGATACAAAAATGGAAACAATCCTGGATGATAAAAATACATATAGAAAAATAAGAAATGATCCAATAGAAATTATAACTAAAAACACAAATAAATACATTCAAAAATTAATAAAATATAATTATATAGAGAAAACAGAAAAAACCGCATTAACAGAAATAAACAGTATAATATCTAAAATGTATCCTCTTTTAAAGATACATAAACCAAATCACCCTATTAGGCCAATAGTAGACAGTACAGGTTCAAATCTTAATAAATTAGCAAAACAAATTTTCAAAACACCTTTAAAATTCCTTGCCAAACAAAATACTTTTGATATAGCAAATTCCTTTGAATTAAAAAATAAATTAAACACATTAGAAATAAATTCAAACCACATAATAGTAAGCTACGATGTAGTATCACTATTTCCGAGTGTACCATTAGATCTGTTCTACAATATCATAAATAAAAACTGGGACACAATAAAAACACATACTCCAATAAAAAGTAAAACCATATTTATTGAAGGATTAAAATTAATACTAAACAATACATATTTCTCTTACAAAAACCAAAAATTTAAGCAAATTTCAGGTCTCCCTATGGGTAGCCCACTTTCTACATATGTAGCAGGCATCACAATGAATTTTATAATAACCAATAGTTTAAAAGAAACAAAAATTAAACCATTACTATTAACCAAATACATAGACGATATATTAATAATCATAGATAAAAATGAAAATACAACACTTTTTAATAAATTAAATAATTTTAATCCAAAAATTAAATTTACACAAGAAACAGAAATGAATAATAGTATAAACTATCTGGACATAACAATAATTCACAACAATAAAAATATAACCGCTAAATTTTACAAAAAGCAAATCACATCAAACTTATTTCTTAATTATCTATCCAGGCATCCGAAGCATATTATACATAACTCAGCCAAAAATCTTATATATAGAGCAACCAAATTAACAGATACACCATACCTAGAAGAAACAAAATACAAAATTAACAAAATTTTAATAGAAAACGCCTACCCCCCTTACACAATAAACAAATACTGGAAGCAATCAAATCAAAAACAAAAAAACAACCAAAACAATATAAATTATCAAACTCAGGCTATATCACATCTTAAAAATAATAGTAAAAACAACGAATTTAAAAATTTCTATTCAATTACCTACATACACAATCTAACCAATAAAATCAAACAAGCTTTAAAAAAATTTAACATAACAGAATGCCGCTTAGCTTATCTTACTAAAAATAAAATCAATGCATACATACCTTCACATAAAGATAAGGATCCAGTGGAAAAAAGCAAAGAACTTGTATATGCTATAAATTGTTGTTGTAAATTGAAATATATAGGCCACACCAAAAATCACTTAAAAATTAGAGTAAACCAACACAAAAATTCATTAAAATACAAAAATACCTCAGAAACATCTCTTTTAAAACACTATAAAACTACTAAACATAACTTTGATTTTGATAATGCAAAAATACTTGACAGAGAAAAAAATTTAATAAAAAGAAAAACATTAGAAGCTATTCATATTGCTTTAAATGAAGGAAGTATAATAAATGATCGTAAAGAAGGCATACAGGTAAAACCGTATACCAATACAATAAATAATTTGAAAAAATACATCTAGTTAAATGGTTATAAAAACAGTTAAAACAAAAATAACCTGTCAGTTCATTACCTAACCTTATAATTAATACAACAGCCAGCTATATCAAATAAAGATATCTTTTCTAATACCAAACTAATAAAATATAAAAAATTCATTTAAAGCAATATAAAAAATTTAAATATTAATTATAAAACAAAAAACATATTAAACTAATACTAATATTACAAACCTTTTAAAAAAACAGAACTCTCAAATATAATAATACATACATCTTATCAAGCTACAAACTCTCCGTCAGTTGCCCAAAAAACATGGTACCAAGAGAGGGTCAGCTCACACTTACAGTAAGTAATTTACTTAGATTTACAAATCTTTATTTCAAAATAAAAACTAAACAAATAATTAAACCTCTCCTTTTTAGGCCTAAATAATATACATAAAAAATACACTAGTTAAAAATCTCAACTAATTAATAACTCAAACCACGTGGTTTATGAAAAACTGATGCAGATAAAGAACATATCTAAGTATATCTTAAAAATCAAACTAATGAGGTTAAAAAAAACGAATAAACAGAAATTTAAATAACACAGTAATAAAACTTTAGGTAAGTAATAACTTGTGGACAAAAATTATTCAAAAAAAATATATTATATTAGTATTGTAAAAGAAATAATTATCATCTTGTAATTGTTAAAAAATTGTACAATAATATCACATATTTCCTTGTATCTTACAGATAATTTAAACTACTTGAAAATGGCAAGTATATTGACCGAAACGTCGTAGTAAAAATATAAAGTTTTATTATATGTTGTAATATACAATAAATAAAAAATTCAGGCTGTACAACAGGTTCAAAATCATAATTTATATCAACCCTCTACAACTGAAGTAAAATAAATAACAGCCTATTTAAGAAAATATAAAAATACTCAAGAAAAACATAATGGCAGAACCGAAAACGCCAGAAAAGGACCTCACAAGAAAATTAAATGAATTCAAAAACAACTGTTTCAGCATAATATATAATGTAAGTCCACAAATTATTAAGACCTTAAAGAAAAACCTCATAAAATATTATAAAAATAATTTAAAAAAAATTAACATAATTAGTAAACTAAACGCATTAAAATACTGTCTAAATAACATTATAATTCCAAATTTCATACTCAAACCACTAGTTAACTTAGAAAACAACTTTAATAAAACATTTTTATACAACAAAAAAAACAAAAATTTCTTCAACAGGATAGCATTGCAAGTTTTAAAAAAAGAAATAGAACAAACCTACTGGAACTTAAATAAAATTAAAAAAGAAAATACAAAATTAAAAATCATAATTAACAATAATACACCAACAACCATAAATGCACTAGATAAAAAATTTAAAAAATATAACCCTACATTAATAGAACTCAAAACACATCTCACTATAAAAAAACATCAAAAAAAATGCAAATACAGCATTAAAAATCCATATCAGAATAAAAACAATAAAAACACTACCATTACAAGCACCAATTTGCAAAACAACATAAAAAATTACTTAAACTATTATAACAATTTAAATCAGTACAACAGAGTTATCAATAAAACAGAAACCTTCATTCCCAAAAATTTAATAAATTTTCTAAGTCTGGGTAGAAATTTCAACATCACACCTATAAACAAAAAAACTATAAGTAAAAACATCATTAAATTAATAACAGATACAGAAAATATTTTATTAAGCATCCACACTTCAGAATCACACAAAAATGCCATAAGAATAGCAACAAATAACATTTTACTTAACTATACTAATAAATATATCAATAATAAAAATAAACACATAAAACTTTACAACAACACAACTTTAATAGAAATAAACTTAAGCAAACTACATATTGAAATCAATAAAGATGCACACTTTTTGAAAAAATTTCTCAAAAATAACAATCACTTGACCCTAATAAAAACAGATAAAACAAAAAAATATGTATTCATTAATAAATCAGAATTAGATACAAAAATGGAAACAATCCTGGATGATAAAAATACATATAGAAAAATAAGAAATGATCCAATAGAAATTTTAACTAAAAACACAAATAAATACATTCAAAAATTAATAAAATATAATTATATAGAGAAAACAGAAAAAACCGCATTAACAGAAACAAACAGTATAATATCTAAAATGTATCCTCTTTTAAAGATACATAAACCAAATCACCCTATTAGGCCAATAGTAGACAGTACAGGTTCAAATCTTAATAAATTAGCAAAACAAATTTTCAAAACACCTTTAAAATTCCTTGCCAAACAAAATACTTTTGATATAGCAAATTCCTTTGAATTAAAAAATAAATTAAACACATTAGAAATAAATTCAAACCACATAATAGTAAGCTACGATGTAGTATCACTATTCCCAAGTGTACCATTAGATCTGTTTTATAATATCATAAATAAAAACTGGGACACAATAAAAACACATACTCCAATAAAAAGTAAAACCATATTTATTGAAGGATTAAAATTAATACTAAACAATACATATTTCTCTTACAGAAACCAAAAATTTAAACAAATTTCAGGTCTCCCAATGGGCAGCCCACTGTCTACATATGTAGCAGGCATCACAATGAATTTTATAATAACTAATAGTTTAACAGAAACAAAAATTAAACCATTACTATTAACCAAATACATAGACGATATATTAATAATCATAGATAAAAATGAAAATACAACACTTTTTAATAAATTAAATAATTTTAATCCAAAAATTAAATTTACACAAGAAACAGAAATGAATAATAGTATAAACTATCTGGACATAACAATAATTCACAACAATAAAAATATAACAACTAAATTTTACAAAAAGCAAATCACATCAAACTTATTTCTTAATTATCTATCCAGGCATCCGAAGCATATTATACATAACTCAGCCAAAAATCTTATATATAGAGCAGCCAAATTAACAGATACACCATACCTAGAAGAAACAAAATACAAAATTAACAAAATTTTAATAGAAAACGCCTACCCCCCTTACACAATAAACAAATACTGGAAGCAATCAAATCAAAAACAAAATAACAACCAAAACAATATAAATTATCAAACTCAGGCTATACCACATCTTAAAAATAATAGTAAAAACAACGAATTTAAAAATTTCTATTCAATTACCTACATACACAATCTAACCAATAAAATCAAACAAGTTTTAAAAAAATTTAACATAACAGAATGCCGCTTAGCTTATCTTACTAAAAATAAAATCAATGCATACATACCTTCACATAAAGATATGGATCCAGTGGAAAAAAGCAAAGAACTTGTATATGCTATAAATTGTTGTTGTAAATTAAAATATATAGGCCACACCAAGAATCACTTAAAAATTAGAGTAAACCAACACAAAAATTCATTAAAATACAAAAACACCTCAGAAACATCTCTTTTAAAACACCATAAAACTACTAAACATAACTTTGATTTTGATAATGCAAAAATACTTGACAGAGAAAAAAATTTAATAAAAAGAAAAACATTAGAGGCTATTCATATTGCTTTGAATGAAGGAAGTATAATAAATGATCGTAAAGAAGGCATACAAGTAAAACCGTATACTAATACAATAAATAATCTGAAAAAATACATCTAGTTAAATGGTTATAAAAACAGTTAAAACAAAAATAACCTGTCAGTTCATTACCTAACCTTATAATTAATAAAACAGCCAGCTATATCAAATAAAGATATCTTTTCTAATACCAAACTAATAAAATATTCAAAAATTCATTTGAACCAGCAATATAAAAAAAAAATTTAATATTAATTATAAAACAAAAAACAATTAAACTAAAACTAATATTACAAACCTTTAATAAAAACAGGAAAACTTCAAATATAATAATACATACATCTTATCATCTACAAACTCTCCGTAAAGTTGCCAAAAAAACATGGGTAAAGGTACAAGAGAGGGTCAGTCACAATTACAGTAATGTAATTTACCTTAGATACAAATCTTTATTTCAAAATCAAAAAACCTAAAACAAATAATAACCTCTCTTTTAGGACCTAAATAATATACATACAAAATACACTAGGTAAAAAATCTCAACTAATCTAATAACTCAAACCACCGTGGTTTATGAAAAACTGATGCAGGATAAAAGGAAATATCTAAGTTATATTTAAAAATCACACTATGAGGTTAAAAAAAACGAATAAACAGAAATTTAAATAACACAGTAATAAAACTTTAGGTAAGTGATAACTTGTGGACAAAAATTATTCAAAAAATATATTATATTAGTATTGTAAAAGAAATAATTATCATCTTGTAATTGTTAAAAAATTGTACAATAATATCACATATTTCCTGGTATCTTACAGATAATTTAAACTACTTGAAAATGGCAAGTATATTGACCGAAACGTCGTAGTAAAAATATAAAGTTTTATTATATGTTGTAATATACAATAAATAAAAAATTCAGGCTGTAAAACAGGTTCAAAATCATAATTTACATCAACCCTCACTCTTAAGTTTGAAACGCCGATTTTAGGGATTTTCTTGAACCTTACAACCAACTGAAGTGAGTGTTGCTCAAAAACTCACTCTTACGTTTGAAACGCCGATTTTAGGGATTTCTTGAACCTTACAACCAACTGAAGTGAGTGTTGCTCCCTAAATCGGCGTTTCAAACCTAAGAGTGAGTTTTCGCAGCAACACTCACTTCAGTTGGTTGTAAGGTTCGAGAAAATCCCTAAAATCGGTGTTTCAACCGTAAGAGTGAGTTTTCGAGCAACACTCACTTCAGTTGGTTGTAAGGTTCAAGAAAATCCCTAAAATCGGCTTTCAAACCTAAGAGTGAGTTTTCGAGCAACACTCACTTCAGTTGGTTGTAAGGTTCAAGAAAATCCCTAAAATCGGCGTTTCAAACTTAAGAGTGAGTTTCCGAGCAACACTCACTTCAGTTGGTTGTAAGGTTCACGAAAATACCTAAAATCGGCGTCTCAAACGTAAGAGTGAGTTTTCGAGCAACACTCACTTCAGTTGGTTGTAAGGTTCAAGAAAATCCCTAAAATCGGCCTTTCAACCGTAAGAGTGATTTTTCGAGCAACACTCACTTCACTTGGTTGTAAGGTTCGAGAAAATCCCTAAAATCGGCCTTT
>JAAEAF010006085.1:0-40483 GCA_011037195.1 Triatoma infestans | reverse complement strand
TAGAAAGTTGAAACTTGATATTTCGTTTAGGTATCATCGTGGGATCTGACGCTACGTTATCTGTCAAAATTCCTCAACCGGAAGTACCACTTTACTAGTTGGATTTTTTACTTTTCTGCGATTTTCTCAAAAATGCTGCGACGATTTTCTTTAAACTTCAAACATCAACCACTCATACAAAGAGCTACAACTTTCATTTGAAACATTTCTCCGGGAAAATGCTCTGAAGGGCACTTTTGGGGGAGGGGTAGTGTTAGATTTCCATCTAAAGTGCTATTTCAGTTTATTAGACAATTCTGCCATCTAAATAATGTTAATTAGAATTAAATATGTTGTTGAAATTGCGAGTTTGAAAAAATCGGATAACCGGAAGTGCGTTTACTTTACCACTTTACTAAATGATTTATTCACTTTTTCGCAATTTTCTCAAAAATGGCTCCGACGATTTTTTTGAAACTTCGTATATAAACTAAACATGCAAAGATCTAAACTTTTATCTACAAACATTTCTCTGGGAAAATTCTTTTAAGGGTACTTTTTGGGAGGGTTGGGGTTAGATTTTCATCAAAGTGGTATCATAGTTGATTATACAATTCTATCATCCAAACATAATTAGTTAGAAATAAATAGATGGCTGAAATTCCGAGTTTCAAGAAAATTAGTAAACCGGAAGTGCGCTTTTACTGAACAGTTTTTCAGTTTTCGACGAATTTCATTAAATTTGGTACACAAACTATAAAAAATTTGTCAATTATCATTTTGAGAACTGGAGTAAGAGAAAGTTGTGTGAGTGTTTCACACCAGATTTTTTTTGTGGAAATCAAGAAAAATTGGTTCAAAAATGAAAATTAACTAGTCATATTCAGATTTACAAATTTAAAATATCATATTTGTCTATTTTAGAATAAAGACCTAAGGTTGCTAGAACTAGTAGTGCTAACTAAACCATAATAAATAGTGAAGATCAAAATAAATATTCGTGTTTTTATTAAACAAACCCTCTCTCTCTGAACAAACTACAAGGGAGATCCTCATTCTATTTTTACACGCTTCATTAAAAAAAAAGATGAACAGTTCTAGAATTACAGTTCCACTTCGGAATTTTTTAATTATATTTATACTATCCGATTGGCTATAAAACTTTACAAAAAAACAAACACTAACAACATAACTAAACTATATTCTAATTTTATGGGCAATAACAATAAACTGAAGAAGCAAAAAAAAAAATTTTACAATCTGCAAAACTATTCAGTCATTCTATAGTAAGGATTCTATTTTGCATATAAATTCACTTTATACTGTTATTCATATATATAAGGTTAACGTTCTGCTCTAATCAGCATCATTCCAGCCATTAGGCTCTGTTTATCTCAGTTCCGTGCTTAGACTTCGCTTAATCCTTTGAATAACATTTAAACTTTACATATTAGCCAAGATAATTCCATGTTAGCTTTTTAAAGTAATGCTTATAATTGGCAAAAAAAAAAAAAAAAAAGTTAAACTGCAAAGGTGATTAAAATAACTTTATTTTGTTTTGTAAATTTTGTTCAGAAATAAACTGTGATAAACAAAACTGAAAATAGCAAATGTTAATGATTTGTTTTTTATTTACTTATTAATACTTTAAATATGAGCGAAAAGAAATGTTTCTATTTCCATGGGATTGACATTTTTTGAGGGAAGAAGGAAGAAGATTAATCCTTTGGCAGGAGATTATTGTTATTTTGATATTATTAGGGTCTTCCGGTGTGTGAAGTAATAGGCAAAAGTTTTAAGTTATAATTCAAATAATAACCTACGTACTTCATAAGTGAATTATTGTGTATTGGTTAGATCATTAAAGTGTATTGCATTGTTGCGGTGGTAGGTTCCGCAGAGCTGGAAAGCAGAGCTGGAACAGAGTGTCTTAGCTCACCTAGATTCAAAGCCAAACAATGCAATACACCAGAGACATTTTCCATGATAGTCTGCTCTTCATTTTGTGGTCATCGACCGGTTTTAGGCTGTTGATACTCTGTTGCTACACTGAGACTATTGATACACGGAGTATATCAACTGTATTTGCTCTGTGCAAGTCTATGTATGTTATTACACTGTTCAACAAAAACATCCTGATTATGGACGAACGCCCGAAATCGGTCGATGACCACAAAATGAAGCAGACTATCACGGAAAATGTCCTCCTTGGTGTATTGCATTGTTTGGCTTCGAATCTATGTGAGCTAAGACACTTGAAGAAATGATTTGCTCAAGTTTTCTCTCTACTCGAAATCTCAGATGAATATAGAACTGTTACAACCAAATTTAACGAGATATAAGATATAACTTTATATAACGAGACATACCACTTGTAAAATTCATCGGGAGATATAGATGGCTGAGGACAATCTCTGGGGACATTTGTAAAGGTTCTTGTTTAAAAACATGACCTAGATATTTTTCTTTTTTGACCAATTCATTAGTAAGAATGTTGAGGAATCTTGTCTTGATCTTATACAGTCACTCTTCATTGGACATGGAACTTTTTTTAATTAAGGCCATAATATTATGGTCTAAGCGGTAGATTGCTGGGGGGGGGACTACTTAGAAGCGATTATTTTGGGAGGAGGAGGAATGTCTCAGTCCCGCGCCTTCAGGCCTCATTATTAATAATAATTAATATGTGGTCATTGACGCTTGGAGCTTCTTCAGTGCCTTGCCGGCCTCTGGTTTGTGTTCTCTCTTTAAAAAGACAACTTTCCTCCCTACCGGAGGAGTTTCAGCTGTAAAAGGTTGTATAAAGAAAAATATTAAAGTCTCGAACATGTGAGCTAAACCCGTCTCTAGTCTCTGGCTCGCCTCGTTATTAATCAAGAAAAAAAAATGTATAACACTGGGAAAATAGGAGTTCCAAAATATTGAGACTGGTCTTTGTCCCATCTTGTAATCTGAAACTGTCCTTAAGATCTACAAGAAATGGTCACTAGGACACAACTCTCCAAGTTATTCTTCGATGGTTCCCATTGTACACTCAAGTAAAGTGAACCTTCTCAGAAGAAAGAAGAATGAACTAAAGAGTTAAACTTAAAGTGTTAATTGCAATTGCCTCTTAAGACTTACGACCAGCAATAAATCCGCCCCTTGAGATTTGATCAGTTAAACAGTTTATTTGTATTTTGTGAGCGCAAAATCTTACCATGGGATTGGAGAAATCACTAACATGAATAGTGGCATTCATGGTGAGATATACTGGAAAATACATGAATGATCCTTTTATATCCTGAATGCAATATACACCAGATTTTTTTTTATTGTATTATCTATTATTAAAAAGCAATAGTCAGGTTGGATAAATTACAATTTTACAACTTTTCACTTTATATAAAGATAGCGGAGTAGTAAAACAGACAATACAGTTAACTACAAAACTAGTCCCACTATTAGTCGGCTGGTTACAAAACCAAACTCTACCACTTTAGTAAAATGGTTGTTACTATAGAAGTGAAAAGCTTGTCTGTGTATAGTATATAGAAGCTCCAGTAGCTAACTATAGAAGCACATAGTGTATAGAGTATATTTAGGCGGCGAACTGTAGCAGAAAGGTGGTGCGTATGCATGATAGAACAATGGCCAGGTTTCAGGGTGAAGGGAGGGAGGGGGGTGAACGGAGAAGATTGGCACTGTGTGAAGTAACATACAAACTGTACCAACCTCTATTACCACATATAGTGTGCTTTTATCCTGAGTACTAAACCAAGCTGACAGGGCACTCTTTAAATTTGTCACTCACATATACACACACACCTACCCATATACTATATACTAACTCCAAACCTTTACACTTCCCTTTTAGAACTATTACATATAACGCTACCCAATTTTTATACTTCCACCAAACATAGAATAGTACATTTCATTTTTAAACTAACTAATTTATTTTTTAAAACTTCAATAAAAGAAAACGTTTTGAGAAATTCATTTATTGACTCAATCTAAATTTGAAATCTAAAACTACAGATTCTTACAAAAACACCACAAAAATCAAGTTGGGGGGGGGGGGGAATATCAAATAAAACTGATATGTTTACATCTGTACATCACCTCGGCAACTAGTTGTGAAACCTGTGGACAGAGTTAAATGATGTCACAGTAGCAGAAGAGAAAGCTTTGACAATGGGCGGAGCTTGAGAGTTAAGGTAACACAACTAAGTTGCCGAGCTATAATAACATTCTAAATTTAAAGGAAATCGTTATAGTCGTTTTCCTTTAACTCAAAAATCTATTGTGAAACATAGAAACAGTTAAATATGATGAAAAATCCGATCTTGAACATAACTCTAAAAGGAAAAAAAGCAGAAAGTTCTAACTTGACTTTTTGTTTAGGTATACCATAGGATCCGCCAGGAAGTTGTCTATCTAAATTCCACAAGTGGACATATCACTTCACTGAGCGAGTGGGTTTCTTAGTTTTTGCAATTTTCTTGAAAACGATTCTAGTTACTCCCCACCTAGGCCAGACAAGAAACGATAGTAACGATTTCTTTAAACATTAGAATTAGGATATGACATTAGAAATAAACTAGACGATATGGTGAACACTGTATAATGAATAGAACACATATACTGCAAGAACTTTACAGTTGAATAGAAGTTAGGTAGCGAAAGAATAATAAAGAGATAGACTGGCTGAGTAATAAGAAGGTACATAGGCTGCTGACTGAATGTACTGACGTAAACTGTCTGAACTGTTCTGCTGTCTTTCTATTTATATGAATTGAACTCTTCCTAGTATGGCCTAGGTGAGGAGTAACAATTATTATTTGTCTGGGGAGGGACCAAACCTTACGCTATCCAAAGCCCCACTGGGCCCATATAAGCTGCCCCAAGAAAAACAACAACAAACCGGATCTAGAACAAATATCCAGACCCGGATCTAATCCATCTAAGATTCACCGCAGTCCGAATAAATCGGACAATAACCTTAAGGTGAAATAGCTTAAGCTCTTCCACAGACATCCTGCTCCGACCAAAGGTCCTGAACGTAATCTCCTCACAACCCAGACAATCTGTCATAAGATGGATGGGTGTTTCCTCCTCTGTCTCATAGACTCTACAAAATGGATACCGCATGAGCCCAATTACGTAGAGATGTCTCCTTATCCAGTAAGGGATCGAAGCAGATGCCTGAAAGCGCTCCGTGTAAGAACAACAACGTCTCACTAATAGCCCTGTCCGGACCCCTGATGAGCATCTTAGATTGCCGACAACCAACTGAGCTCATCCATAAGGATGAATGCTGTGAAGCATGACATGAATGGAAGCCTGACAGAAATGTGCCAGAAGACACGCCGTAGCAGGCTCGGAAACAATGAAAGGGAGAGAGGCGCCTAATTTGGCAAACCTATCCACCTTCTCATTCCCAAAAATTCCCATGTGACCAGGTAACAAGACTAGAAGCACCTCCTTCAGAAAAGAAAGCTCTTCCCAGTCTTTTAGAACATTCTAACACTGGAAGTGAAGACCATGAAATCAGCACCTTCATCGCATCTTGGCTGTCCGAGCAGATACAAACACCTTTTAAGTTAGTGTTACTTATTCTCTCATCCAGAATAGTAACTAACTTTTGATTCATTTAATGAATCTATCCTATGAATCTGTAATCATTCGTCATCCATTACATCAACTAAACTTATATATAGATACAACTTTTATTTGAAACATTTTTTAGGGAAAATTCATTTAAGGGGTGATTCTGGGGTGGGGTTTATGTTTTCCTTTAACGTGTTATTTTAGTTTATTTTGCTATCATCTAAATAATATTAATTGAAATTTAAATCCGTTTCCAAAATTCCGTGTTTGAAGAATATGGGTTGACCGGAAGTTCGATATTACTGGACAGTTTTTTTAGTTGTTTATGATTATCTCCAAAAAAAAAAACACCGATGGATTACATTAAATATGGTATACTAATTATGAATACAGAGACTTATAATATAGTCATTTAAAGAAGTTTAGGGCGAGGGGAGGTTATCCATTTCTCAAAAAAGTAAATTTATTGTTTAGATTTTCCATTCAGTGAAAATTGAAAGCACGTAAACATTTAGTAAGAATTTATAAACTAAAAGATATATTGTCAAAAGACATTCACTTTACATCTAATAATTTATTAATTAAAATAAATAACTATAAAATATATTTTATTAAACAATAGTTTTAATAAATGGGAGATATACATTAGATATAAAAAAAGACTCTCCTAATAAATTGGAAGCCAAATGTTTGGGGGAGTTAGCGCCATTACTGACATGTGCGCACTATTGGTCCATTATTTTTGTGATATTCTCATTGGAACATATCATTTTTATAGCACTTCTTCAATACTTTATCCCGAAAACATTTAGACTGCAATACATTGTAGCTAAAAACTTTGAAAAATATTATTTTTTTTTTTTTTCTACGACCGTGTAATAAAGTACATATTTGAAACTCCAGCTAGCAGACTTTGCAATATTAAGGCAAATTCATGGAGGCTCCCAGTCCCGCCGCCCTTCTTAACACTCTCAAGAAAAATCGTCAAACTGCTTAAAATACTTGAAAACTGTCTGATTATAATAGTATTGTATTCACTTCAACCATGGGCAGGAAGACCTCACTGTTTTGCTGGAAAATGGTACCGCCTATGAGGCGTTCAGAGAGGAGTTCATGGAGGTTGCCGTTGGGCGCCGTATGTTGTGGGGAGTGGGACATGGCGGTAGGGTGTACTGGATACTGTAAGGAATTGCTAGGTTCATAAAAGTATTTGTTGGCCACTGATGAATTATATAATGAAGAAATTTATTTATTTATTTTTTTGTTTTTCTGTAGATGATTTAAGATAAGAAACTAGTAACTTTTAATTTTCCTTTTTTTATATTTCTGCGATGTTAGCTGATGTTTCTGAGAATTAGGTAGCGAGAGATATATTTTAGAGAAGACTGGCTGAGAGATGAGTGAAGGTAGCTGACTGGTTGTAAACTCATCGTAAACTGTTGTAAAAACCGTCCACTTCTTGGGCTAGCTCGGCTGTATATATTTATATATGTAGGGTCTCCCATCCTAGTCTGGCGTAGATATCGAGTATCTACATTGATTCAATTTTGTGTTCTCCGCTGTTCGAATCCGATGAATCTATAATGTGTATGTTTAACAATTTTTTCTTTGCATCTTCACGACTATCTATATATTAAAGCCTTGATAAAGACAGGAAGCTCTGTAGAAACGTTGGCATAATTGAAGGTTTTCTTTTTTGACCGATCCTCACCAAATTTCTTCATAACTGTTAGGTTTGTCAAGTCGGCGGAAGCATAGGTATGGTCTCACTGTAATTTATTGTTCAATATAGGTTTTGCTTGGCCGAGGAAAAGACCCCGCTAAATACTCTCTGTATAACGGATGTGAAAACTAAAATACATTCTGAACACTGTATCACAAACTGCAAGGACTTTACAACAGAAATTAGGTAGTGAGAGATTTATTTAGAGACAGACTGGCTGAGTGATGACAGAAGGTTGTTGACTGGTTGTAAACTGGTCGTAAACTGTTGTAAAAACCGTCCTCCTTCTAGAGCTAGCTTGGCTGTATATATTTATATGTATAGAGAGTCTCCCACCGTAGTATGGCCTAGGTATTGAGTAACTAAGATTTATTTAATTTTGTTCTCCGCTCTTTGGATCCTATGAATCTATAATGATTCGAAACCCATTATACCATATCATTGCGATGGTCCAATTGATGTTTAATTGCCCAGGCTATACGCAGGCATCTCTCAGACAACTTTGGGCTCTGCTAGTGTACACTGGACTTGTATACGAGTATATGCTCTAAGATAGTGGCTAATGTTAGTTAACCAGGAATTTCACCCTTGTGTGTAGGGGTGATTGCCGTTAGGACCACTCCCCCTTTTTTTATTCTATCTTATTCTAACAATCAAAAAATGAAACAATTACTCTAATAAAACAATCTCGGAAAATTAAACAATGAACTCACATTAACATTGAAAGTGGTAATTCAATTTTCTATTGCAATTATAAATGTTAATGATTTGGTATACTATTTCTATGTGTAGGGAAATTTCAGAATTGAGAGGGTTCGCGCATAACAAAATGGAGATTAACTTAACACTTGTTTGGCACAGTTGACCCGGTATTAACAAGGTTGGAGCCGGCCCTCTACGCTTACATATACCTAATCACACACTGTCATATTGCTACAGTTATCCCTTATAAACAACCATCATTTGTCATTTTATACCAAAATTAACAATACAACAGCTTTATGAGTAAACTTCACCAGTGAATTATATCCTCTACGTGGTATGGTGTAAAATGTCCGTTAATATTTCATTTAAATTGGAAATTTTCTTATTTCTAACATATTCAAGTTGGATTATTAATATAACTTCTTAAGTAAATCTGTGTCTTAGTTTTTTGAATTTACTCTACACTGACAAGATCGATTGAAATGGAATTTCATGCAGTTACAGTAAATTTAAATTAAAATACTGAAAGCCTTTTAGAAACAAGGAAAACAAAAGCCCTAAATATTGACATTGTTACTTTCTCGTATCAAATTTTCAGTATCGAGTTTTCACCAGAAATACACGTTTTGAGGTCTCTCGAGTCCAAAAAAAAAAAAGCGGTTTGTGACAAGAACTTGCCTGTCAAGATTTCTCAACCGGAAGTGCCACTTTACAGAAAGGATTTTTCACTTTTTTGTTTGCAATCTTCTCGAAAGCAACTACAAAGCATTTTCTTTTTAAACTACGTATTGTTTATTATCTACACATTTTAAGAGCTACTACATTTATTTTGAAACTTTTCTCCAGAAAAATTCATTTAAGGGAACTATTGGGGGGAGAAAATGGGGTTATGTTTTCCTCTAAAATGCTATTTTAGTTTATTATCTAAAGATTTTTTTTTTTCTTTATTGAATTTATTTACAACCTGTACATATATACATCATGTACATGTGAATTTCTTGTCACAAACTGTGATTCTCTGAATCCCCTAGGACTCAACGCCACAATCAGAGAGGCATGTTGAGAGGAGGCAACCAATGCTGGAACTCTCAAAGGAAGCTAGGCGTTTAGGAGGTCGAGTGGCCAACGTCGTTTCAAGCGACATGGAGGATTGTCAGGATGGGTGGAAGATGATAGGGCTTGTGCAGTGGGATTGGGATGAGTCTGAAGGTTATTGTGGAAATTAAGGAAGCGTGTATGGATTAGCTTATTAACGAAAGGGATATTGAGGTCTTTGTGGAGAGTTGAATTTGAGACATAATAGGGAGCGTTTATAATATGGCGAAGGACTTTAGATTGAAAGGATTGGATTCTCTGGATGTTGGATTGTTTCGCGGAGCCCCACAGTTTAGCTCCGTAAGTCCAGACAGGTCTAAGCAATGTTTTGTATAAAGTCAGTTTGTTTTGTACGTTCATTGTTGGATCTCCGTCGAAGCAGTCTCCGTAGTTGTCCATAACGTCTATTTAATTCTTGTCTTTTCAGTATCGTATAAGTGTTCCATGTAAGTCAACTGTCTAAATATAGTCCTACGTAGTGTACTTGCGTGGAAGTCGGTATTTCTTTATTGTTGATATGCACGGGAAATAGAATTAAATATGTTGTCAAAACATTCCGAGTTTAAAGGAAAATCGGTTAACCGGAAGTGTGTTTTATACTGAACATTTTCTTTAGTTTTCTGAGATTTTCTTTAAACTTAGTGTATCGCCTACAAATAAAAAGAGCTACAACATTTATTTGAAACATTTCACTAGAAAAATCCAATTTAAATTTTTTTTTCTGTAATAGAGGCGGGTTTAGATAGATAGATTGTTATAGCGGATTATTGCACTGCTACCTGAATGATCTATTGATCTATAGTACCTCCTGTAGTCGTCTCCTGTTCACTGCCGGCCTAGCTACAGATAACACTGCCCATTACCGGACAGTGCGCTGTAGAGACTCCTAAGAAGAGAAAATCTAAAGGCACTATGCTGGATTCGAACCCGGGAATTCCGCGTTGCTAATCCAGCGCTCTACCCAATCCCTTCCTTCTCCCTTGGCGTAAGCCAATTAACTAGCGGCGGACACATTAGTTTGTGTATTGTGATCATCCTTGTCTGAAAAGAATAGAGTGTATATAGTTAAAGTGAATTCCGTACAGTTCTGACGAAGTGCATTGGAGTACTGAACTCTGTGGTAACACCCGTGGGATCGTTACTCCCCAAGTAACTGCCTGCAATAGATATCCCTTTCGGACTAAATGACTTATTATATAATTCTACCATTTAATTAAAATAAATTATTTTTAATTAGAATTTTAATTATGAAGTCAAAAATTGTAAGTTTAACAAAAATCAGTTGACTGGAAATGTGTTTTTTTTACTTAAGTTATTTCATTTTTCTACCAATTTTATCCATAAAAACACCATCATCGGATTTCATTAAATTTGTTATACTAATTATGAATACAGAGCATATCACTTATATTGGAAACTTTTTTTCCGAGACAGATCGTTTAAAGAAGTTTTGGTGGTCGGAGGGTGGGTTATGATTTCATCAAAAAAAGTCATTTAATTAAGTTCAGTTTCTCCAATTGATATAAAATTAAAGACAAGCAAACATTTAGTAAAAAATAACAATTGTAAGTTTGAAGAAAAAATGTCACTTAAAAATGTGTAAAATGCAGTAAGAGAAAGTGGCGGCGTGAGTCATCATCATTATCATCATCATATTTAACATTGTTCTCATATCAAAGGTTTTGATAGGTTTACATCTGTGCAATTAGTATTCTTAGGTTTAAAAAAAAGCTCTTTGAAACAGTTTACAATACAATTCCACAAAAAAAAAAAAAAAAAAACTCAGGTATCTATTCAGTAATATCTATGTAACATATGTCCGTCATAGCATATATCATTTTGTTGGTACTACTGTCTCAGTAAACAATACAAACAGTCAATAATTAATAAACGATACAAACAATCAATCAGTTGCGTGACAGAAACTGAAAGCTTGATGTCAACTCTCTACACAAAACTTATGAGCTTTGAAGATAGATTATAGAATCCAAAAACCGGTCAGAATAATAAATTAAAAAGAAGCATGGTACGATATCATAAAATCACAGATGTTTTCTAACATTTGCGAACTTGACTACATATTCAACTAATATAGGAAAAATGGTGGCACATGCGCGATCCAATGCTTCCTTCAATGCTCTTTTCAATGTAAATCATATGAGATAATAGGAATCTTACATAGCTATAAAGTGGCACTTTTACCTATCTGAGATCAGATTTCCCACACATGCGCATTAATTAGCACTTAATGCACTCACAAAGGATGATTGTGGGTGAAATAAATCTATAAACTGCAATTTTTTTTATATTTTTTTTTATCACAAATTTTATTTTGACGATTTACTGAAGAAAAAAAAAGAAGAGTACTTAGAGGGTAGAGTGATTGAGCGAAGGGTAATGATGTTGGTAGCTTGATGTAGACTGGTAGCATTGGCTGATACGAGCCGCCAGTGTGTGACTAGTTAGAACTCTTGCTTGTGAAGTAGTTTAGAATAAATGAAGATTTTATTTACATATATACAGGTACATTTTACAGCAAGTATTTCAGGCCGTCTGCCTATATCCACAAAACACTATATAAATGAAACTAAAATTAAAATAAATCAAATTTTACAAATTAAGGAAAAAAATATAAAAAAAAACTTAACATGAAGTTGACTCAAAGCAAAACTGCTTCAAATGCTTGTGTTTGTATCTTTTATAATTCATTGCTCTATATTAAAGTCAACAAAGGTATTAATGTGACTGTGTACGCTGAGTTTACAAGATTTTATAAATTTATAAACAGCGGTGAACATACTGGCAACATCCAGCACAGCATGCATATAATCAATCGCGGTCCACCTAGGAAAAGAGCCAATCAGCCTTAGACACTTATTTTGCAATCTTTGCAGTTTATTCTAATTAGAAGCACAGGTGTTAGACCAGACCGGAGCAGCGTATAGTAACACAGGGCGAATGTATAAATAATATAATAATTTTTTAGTACAAATATTCAGTTACGAGTTCCTGTTGAGTAGAGAAAATAAATTACAGATAAGGCCCAACGTCCTATCGCTGGCTGTATTTATGTGTCTAGTGAACGTTAGTCTAGGGTCAAGAACCAGACCAAGATACTTCATTTCGTTCTTGCAGGGAAATGAGTTGCCGTTAATTTTAACTAATTTATTTATTACAGGCCTTCTACGAGTAAACAAAATAGCATCAGTTTTGGTTTCATTAGGTCTTATCCTCCATTTTTTAAAATATTTACAACTTTTTTCTAAAGCTATTGTGAGATGGTTGGTGATAGTATCAACTCTGAAGAACGATATGAAAAAAAACTGTGTCATCGGCATAGAGAGCACAGCTAGCTTTGAGCTTTAGTTTAGTGAGGTTATCAATATATAAATTAGAAAGCCTTGGCCCCAAAACAGAGCCCTGGGGGACGCCAGCTGAAATCTGAGGAATAACTACCAACTGTTACACTGAATTTTCTATTCTCCAAATAACTTTGCATTAGATACACAAGGTACCTGGGAATCTTACAGTTGATCATCTTATAAATTAGACCTTTATGCGATACAGTATGCGTTACAGTCAAACGCCTTCTCCACATCGATTAACGCCATACTGGTATACTTATTTAAATTGAAGTTATGCTCGATAAGATCAGTAACCCTTGCAAGTTGTGCAGTGGTGGAGTGATGAATTCTGAATCCGAACTGTTCACAAGAAATTAGATTATTATCCTCAATAAATGACATACTTTTCACGTTTATTTTTCAATGGTCTCATCGGATGAAAAGAAGGTCTCGTCGATAAAATGAAAAATAATCTACTCTCCATGACATCAATAGAGCCCTAAACTCAACCAGCAACCCTATCTACAGGACAATCAGTAGCTTCAATATCAATGAACCAGAAAACTATTTGAAATACAAGATCCAGTTAAAAAAAATTAAGGATTGTTAACCGTCTCAGAGTATCAAACCCAACATCAATCAATCTGTACCTTAACACTAGAGTATACGAGTATAACCTTTAAGAAAATAAAATATGCCCTATCTGAAATTAACAGTCTCCAACATCTATTTCTGAAGTGCCCAAAACTCAACGGTCCCAGACAAACATACTTGCAACCATATATACAGGATTGTAATCCACAGACAAATATTGAAAATATTTGGATTATTGATAAATATCGATAAAGTTAACCGAATATTTTTGTTTTTTTTTTTATTTAGAAAGAATTGTGATATCTATTTGCTACTTACTTACTTGTTAATTTATTTGCATTTTAATGGTGCAGGTATTAAGCATTAGTTTATAATATTTTGCAAAGGAGAATAATTGACTCCCAGGGAATTTTATTGTAGCAAAATGTTTGTAATAAAATTAATCTTTGGTAAATAAAATTTATATTCTAACTAATTTCAGTGAACATAGACAACAATATAATATCCATTCAAACGACCAAACCAATATTGAAAATATGGGCAATAGATAAAATTCCATTTTATCACATCCATCCCAAAAACGTCCTAATTAGCTAGCCAATATGAGAATTTACAAACGGTGCTCATATTTAAATAATATTTTTTTATCTAATTATTAAATATATTATTTATTTTTCATAATTTATTTACTTATATTTAATTAGTGAATATGAACGATTTATTTTTGTAGCATTGCAAGTAATTAATTATTTAAATTGGATTCAAAAAACATGTATTGCTATAAAAGTACTTATTTTCATAATAAATTTGTATCTATTTATTATTTATATTTTATTTATTATTTATATATTAATAATTTATTTACTTATATTTGATACTGCCTATATAATTCAATTAATCGCAATGTAGATATTAGCTATTTAAATTAGAATTAAAAATATGTATCACTATAAAACTAATTAATGTACAGTGAATATTCTTCAGTAATTATTATTATTATTAATTGAATACTCATAGAAAAAAAAAAATGTTTAACCTTAGGTATTATAGAATGAAGTAGGTATTGAGAATGGGAAATTATTAATTAATTAAAAGGCTAACTAGACTCTAGTGAAATACTTATTTTGTAAAAATTGTAATTAATATTTGTACGGAATTATTTCTTAACAAATAAATATTCATTCCATTCCTCAATAAATGAACTTGAGTCTCTTTAGAATAATATGTTCGGTAATTTTACTTAGGCATGGCAGTAGCGAAATATGGCCATAACTGCTGGTTAAGGATAAATCTTTACCTAGTTTAGGAATTACTATTACTTTAGCAGATTTCCACAGATTAGGAAAATATTCGAACATTAAAATGTAATTAATAATTTTAGTGATAAGTAGTTTAGCCAATGTGGGCTAGCTTGGTGAAACCTTACAAAGTTTATCTAAGATTGCCGTGCTTTACATCTGATTTCTCCTAAGCTCTTGATATGAGTGATTGACTGTAGAATTTGATGAAGAAAAGGGTGTAATCATAGTTGAAGTGCTCTTAGAGGCACGATAATGGCGTTCGGTGCGGGATGGATAATGGAACTATTTAGTCCAACGCTTAGTGACGAATTTTTTCAACAGGGGCTGGCTTTATTCTATTCTAATGTAAAATATTACATTTTTTTGTTTTTTTTTTTTAAAAAAAAAAGTAATTCAAAAAACTTATAAAACTTTAGAAGTTTTCTATTTAATGAAAACGAAGAAGAGTTTCTCATTCAAAAAGTTTTTCAGAATTTTAGATTAATTTTTATTTATATTGTTTGATAACAGAATTTACAGTATATTTAAAGTGAAGATTGATTTATTTTTATATTGATTTAAAAAAATATTATAACAAATATTTAAGATAATAACTTATATTTCACTTTAATTTTTACTTTCTCTTACTCCTAATAAGAGGAAGTATTGTAATCGTGTCAAATTTTCGATATCGAGTTTTCATCGGAAATATTCGTTTTGAGGTCCCCTAAGTCCAAAAAAGTGGTTTTTAGCAAGTGGTCTGTGAACAACATAGCTCAAAAATGAAAAACGGCAGGAAGTCGAAACTTGATATTGCGTTTAGGTATCACCATGGGATCTGACAGTAAGTTATCTGTCAAAATTCCTCAACTAGGCGTACCACTTTACTAGTTGTTTTTTCTTTACTTTTTTGCGATTTTCTCAAAAATGGCTCCGAAGATTTTCTTCAAACTTGTAATATCAACTATACATATAATGTGCTGCAACTTTTATTTGAAACATTTCTCTAGAAAAATTCATTTAAGGGCTGTTATGGTGGAGGGGTGTGGGGTTAGATTTTCTCTAAAGTGCTACTTCAGTTTTTTAATCAATTCTGTTATATAAATAATGTTAATTAGAATTGAATATGTTGTTGAAATTCCGAGTCTGAAAAAAATCTGATAACCGAAGTGCGTTTACTTTACCACTTTACTAAATGATTTTTTTTTTCACTTTTTCGCGATTTTCTCAAAAAATGGCTCCAACGATTTTCTTGAAACATCGTATATAAACTAAACATACAAAGATCTACAACTTTTTTTTTAAACATTTCTCATTTAAGGGCACTTAAATGAAAAATTCATTTTAAGGGCACTTTTAGGGGAGGAGTGGGGTTATATTTTTCTCTAAAATGCTATCCATAGTTGATTATACAATTCTATCAACCAAATAGAATTAATTAGAAATAAATAGAGTGTCAAATTTCCGAGTTTCAAGAAAATTAGTAAACCGGAAGTGCGCTTTTACTGAACAATTTTTTCAGTTTTCGACGAATTTCATCAAATTTGATACACTAACTATAGAATTTGCCAATTATAATTTTGAGTGCTGGATTATGAAAAGCTTGTGTGAGTGTTTCACACTAGTTTTTTTTTAATATTTAGTGCATTATTGCACTGTTTCAGAAAAATAAAATTTTATAGAAGTATCCCGATCCTGCAGTTTCCCATCCATCTCTTTAGACTTTTTATAAGCAACTCTTGAAAAAAATAAATAAAACAAAAATGAGTAGGAATTACTCACACGTATTTTTCGTCTCTCTAAAGTAAAATTGCTTGTTTAAATTTTCTTCCTTACCTGAAAAAACAAAATAGATAAAGTTAATTCAAAATTAGATATTTTTTTAAAACTTGAATTTTTTAAAAATTTAATTAAAAGACAGTTTAAAATATAATAACTTAAAAGTTTTATAAGGGGTAACTTCGTTCAATCGATCCAATAGATCGATTTTAATCGAAGTATTGGTGTGATATTAAACTGAAAATAAAAATCCGTATCATTTTTAATTGTTCCTGGAACTTTTTTAAGTTAGCTAATCACCAAAAAAAAAACAAAGTTTTTCTTTTTAGTTTAAAAAATCGATTTAGTTTAAAGAATCGAAAAAAAAAATCGAATCCAAACGATCACCACAAATTATCACATCTAGAATAATTTTGGAGTTTCAGATTCAAATAAAACATTTCCCATCTCTACATGAATATTATAAATTAAAAATAATAATTACCAACACTTATCAAAAGCTCAAAGGATTTTCTAATTGAAAACAAAATTCATCAACATGACTTTGAAACACCTGGGAAACTAATTAAATTAACAGAACTTGTTACATTACCAACTAGTTGCATTGGACACTACACAATTACCAATTAACATCATCAAGCGATTCCAAGTCAGTAGCGGGGCTTTACTCATTAGGTCAAAGTTGTCCACTGTGTAAAGCTGTAGTAATGTTTGTACGTATGTATGTCTCTATATGTAAAAAAAAACAGGAGTACAGACATTAAATGAGTTTGTGTATATCTCTATGTAGAAGAGTTCATACATAAAATGGGTTTTATAAATGGAAAAAATAGACCCCTTTACTCAGGATATCTCCTCAGGTGAATGGAAAAAAAAAACTTCATAATCTGCCGCCATATTTAAATTGTACAAAGAAGGTTTCGTTAAATAACGCTCCCTGTTCGTTATTTCCGCTCACTGAAGACTAAAACTTAGTAATAACTGCAATTTATGTAAAATATACCATTATAAGTATAATAACAGTTTGATATTCGTGTGTAACAGAATGTAATTTACATAATATACCAGATGTTACATTACCATCGTATTTATATTGTTAAAGAATGAATAAGTTATGTAAAGTGAAGTAGATGGAGCCTATTTAATATTATTGTCTATCAGGCGAAGTACTAAGAAGTGCCTTAAATAAGAAAAAATTTAAATGGTTCGATTAAATAAATGATCTTGGCTAGTTATAATAATTATTTCTAATTTAGAACAAAAATAATCAAGCACTTAAAACTTTTTCTAAGTGTTGAGTTGTGAAAGCGTCATGACAAATTCGTGTTGCTGGCCCATGCAATTCCAGTGCTATAATTCTCTCACAACACCTTACTCCCTCCGGTTAAGATTTTCGAATCGGTTACAATTTTACAAGCACCACAATCTGTTATCAAACAAGTGATAAAAATTGCATTAAATCTCCTCCCACCCCAAATAAAAACAGCAATCAAGAAGACTCTAAGAGCTAAACATAGTCTGAAACAACAATTCAAGAAACAGAATACAAGATCCGCAACACAAATCACAAAGAGTTTATAATAAATAAGTAACAAATTTCCCAAGTAGTAATCAATCAGGTCAAGGAGTCCTCACTAAGTTCTCTGTTAAGAAAGGCACTTTTACTGTCCAACTAACCAGCTAAACCATCGTGGGGACAGGCAAAAGACCCCAATCTAGAAACACCGCTTATAATGGATGTGTTGGATGGAGAGAATTTGTCTGGTTGATGAAATGAGATTGACTTTATTAACACTGGTTAACACTAATATATTAATTAAGAGACACAGACTGCCTGGACTTTTCAATAGAGAAATGTTTAAGGTAGAGTGGTAAATGAGTAATGACACGTAGTGATTGGATGTATTGCACTGTCCTCAACTGTACCGAACTGCCCTCAACTGTATCAAACTCTCCTCCTTATGGACTGTCCGTCGCTATATTTATACAGTTTCTCCCACTCCAGTCCGAGAGAGTGATTTAAGTTTGTTTCTCTTGTCTTTACTCTCTTTCGTTGCTGATCTCTCCCTGCTGTTACATCATCCCCTCTCCTGAAGAAATTTTTCATATTATGTGAAAAATTTGAGCGTGCGGATGGGTGACTGCATGTGGTAGCACATCTTGTTTGGCTACGAGTTTGTTGCAGCTAGCCTGGGTTATCGAAACTAGCTAAGTTAATGGAGACTAGCTTTTGATGCAGAAAGCTAGTAATGAAGCTGTTGAGAGCTAGCCAGTGATGTTGAAAGCTAGCAATGATGATGAAAACTAGCTCATGCTGTAGCAGCTAGTGATGGCCTCGTTGAGAGCTAGCTAAGAATGCTGAAAGCTAGCGATGGTGATGTTGCAAGCTAGATAGTGATGTTGAAGCTAGCGATAACGATGTTATGATCCTTGTGTCATTTTAAATCGAAGGAGCGAGAGGAACAGAATGAATTTATGAATTTGTAGTTCATGGCAGTAATACAAAAATATATAAATCATGAACAAATTTTAGCATAAATCAAGTATTAGAATAAATAGACAACGAAAATTTTCTTTATGCTACTTCAATTTGTAAAAATGTTTACATTTTCAAGTTAAATTAATTAACATTGGAAAAAATACAGTTAAGGACGGTTCAATACAGTTCAGGACGGTCCGAGAGAGTGGTTTAAGTTTGTTTCACTTGTCTTTACTCTCTTTCGTTGCTGATCTCTCTCTTTGGTTGCTGTTACACCGCTCTTACTAACTGTAATAGGAACCGAAGAGCGGAGAAACACAAAATTGAATTAATCTAGTTTACTCGCTATCTACGCCAGACTAGGGTGGGAGACACTATATAGATACAGCCGAGCTAGCCTTACAAACAGTTTTACAACAGTTTTTCGACCAGTTTACAACCAGTCAGCAATCTATTTACTACCTTCTCATCACTCAGACAGTAAATATCTCTAAACATGGAATTGTTTACTTGCCTTCAATACAACCTGGAGGAACCTAGTCTATAATAAATGACACTTGAGGAAAGCGTGGCACATTGCAGCACTAGTAGGAAAGCTTCTAAAAATCGATTGTTCTCGGTAAAAAAGTTTCAAATAAAAATGATTGGGTCCATAAATTTAGTTAATGTATCTTAGTTTTATAGAAAACCCACAGGTATTTTCATCTTATTTCAGTAAACTTCAGTTGTTGTTTTTTTTTAATTTACAACTGCAAGAATAAATTTACTTGCTCCTGCAAACAAGACGTGAGAGAAGTCATCATAACTATAATGAGATCCGAATCATTATAGATCCATAGGATTCGAAGAGCGGAGAAATGCAAAAATGAATCAAAATGTTAGTTACTCTCCACTTAGGCCAGACTAGGAAGGGGCAGTTTCAATTTATATAAATAGAGCGGGAGAGAACAGTTTTTGCACAGTTTACGAGCAGTTAACAACCGGTCAGCAACCCTCTTACCTTTTCATCACTCAACCAGTCTGCCTCTTTATATTTCTCTTGCTAGCTAACTTCTATTTTATACTTGTAAATTCCTTGCAGTTTGTATGTTCTCTCATTAAACAGTGTTCAGCATATATTCTACTTTATTTTTCTAGAAACCCCCTTTCTCTCCAATTCTCTCTCCTTCTCACATCCATTATAATAAGAATCGCTACTATAATACATCTCAGTTATATAATGTAGAGGTAGAGGTTTTCTCTACAATATTGTAGAGATGAGTTATGTCCGATCATTTTCAACAATCAACACCTTCATCCTGACATAAACATTGTACATAATATTTCAAAAAAGAAAATAAATATTAAAGTAAATCAGCTTTAAAAAAAACTAGAAAAAATACGTTATAAAATTACTCTATTTTATTTCACTCTAATTTTGCTCACTTTTCTCTGAAAAGAAAGGCATAAAATGTTACAAATTTGTTTCTAGCCCTTGAAATAATTACGTTATGTTTTACTCACAAAAATTTAACTACCATGCTTTTTCTAAGTAAAGCTCGAATTCAGTAAAATATTTCTTTGAAAAATAGATTTTGCTTTGAATAAAAAAATGAGAAGAGAATTCATGATTTTTTTATCAGTTATAGCTTCATTGTTTTTGGTTCTGACCGGTTTCGGGATTTTCATCCATCGTCAGAGTAAGATTTTTGTAATCAATTCGTCGTGGAGAGATAAGTTCAACTATATGTTTACATCACAAACCACACTTTGGTTGATTTTCCAAAGAAAATGAAAAGTTACAAAATCATTATGATACAGAATAGTAACAAAAAATAAAATAAATAACTGATTAAACAAAAAGTGCAGACGATATTAAAAAAAAAAAATAAATAAATGAAATAAAGAAATAGTGTCAAGGAAAAATAATAATAAAAAAAAAAAAGAAAAAAAGAAATTTCTTCTTATGAAAGCTTTCAGCCTAAGGGAATGCCAGAAGATTAAGGGAAAACGAAGGTCTAAGAAGGATTGGGAGATTCTTTTAGATGAAAGAAGGAGACAGCGATAAATTTCAGTTTCTCCTTGATGTAATCAACCATTGAACGATAAAGCAATTTTCAAAAGAAACTTGAAAAGAAAATACGTCACAAATGACATGATATTTTTAGATATTTTTCTCTTTTCCCCCAATTCTATAATATTATATTTATAAATTATGTTTTATAACTTCATGTATTTTTATTTATTAATTTAATTTTCTCATTATTATCATGGTCTCGCTGCTTATTACTGTATTTTTTATATAAATTTTATAATATTTAAAGGCTTAAATTTATTATTATTAAAATAAATGGGGAATGAATATTTACGCTAATACAGAAATAAAGAAATACACATAAATACGCATAAATAAATACATGTCAACTGGAACCCAGATCATAGAAGATTTAAGGATTAACACGTGGACAAATTTAAATATTTGGGCTTTGCCGGAAGAAGATATGAAAAAGAAATATGCGCTAAGAAGGCGCGATTGACATGTTAATCTTGGCGAAGTAATTTTTGACTGGTCCCAAAACAAATTATTTACAATAACCTGATACAAAGCATATTTCTGTATGAGGCAAAGACCTGGACGTTGAACAAGGCATTAAATAACAAATTTCTAGCTACCGAAATGGGTTTTTGAAGAAGGACCCAGATTAGAAAGAAAAAAATGAAGATATAAAGAAACTGTGTTGACAGAATGGGAAGAAGGAAGTGGTCAAAGAGATATTGAATTTGGAAGCCTAGGGGAGAAGAAGAAGAAGAAGAAGCATATCCCCATGTGTATGACAGTTGTAGATTAGATTAGATCTCTGTGGAGATTGACTATTAAGGTTTCGCCAAGGCGTCCCTTACATGTTATCTATTGTGGCACCACAAATAAGAGTACCCTCTTCCGTACTGTCTGTTTTAATTATGTAGTCTAAAAAAGAGACTCCCTGTGTGAACGCTGAAGGCGTCAGTTTCTCCACCACAAAAGAGGAGAAATCTCACAATGACACAGTACGTGCAATGCTGCTTTTTTTCTTCTTCCTGACAAAATCTACACAGGCTATCCGTTGTAAAGGATGTGATGCAGTGCTTACTAAGTCTATAGTGGGTAGTCACAAACATACGCAACTACAGTAGTAAGTCTGGACTAGTAGCTGTTAATAAAGTTTTTCCGCCTTATAACAGAAGTAAGAGAAAGGAAAACGACGGGAAAATAGACATAGGGAAACAGATTCGGAAGATGGAGGAATAGTGTGGAGTAATACTTTAAGAGAATTGTTTGGGTAAGCCAAATTCAATATTGTGGAGAACCCACAATAATACCTACTAGTAAATAAATTCATGTTATTTTATAAATGAAATCTAAGTGCAATGGTATGACTCATAATTAAAAAACCTTGGGCTTTAAATAATTAAAAGTGCTGTCCTAAAGAGCTGCCAGACGACGTTCTGTTAGGCGATGGTGGTCAACAGGTTCCATTAGTAGTATAATAGCAAAGTAATGCCATTTTTTTTTAAGCGGGCTTAACATCTACAACTACCAAATTAGGTGTCATGGACGGGAGCGAAAGCACATATTTTATCATTAACTTTTTTACTAAACTAATATAAAATTTAGCAGTTATACTTGCCAGCTACAAGACCATGCTCATAACCACTACACCAACACCTGCCCAACACAACAGGTTCCATTATTTCTATTATTGATTGGAAATTTATAATGTCCGTCATATGCTGGACTAATTCTAAAGAATATTTCAGGTATATGAAATGTGATTGGTGTGCTTGTGGCGGGAAAGGTTTTGTAAAGGGCTTGTGTGTAAGTTTGAGAAAGAGAGAGAAGTATTAGAAATAATCAAGAGATCAGACTTTTTTTTAAATAGATATATTAATCTCTAAGTGAATACAAGTACTTTACAATATCACAGTAATATGCTTAATAATATACTGAAACTAGTTAGAATAAACTCTTATGTTTTAACTTATTACTGGCACTGATGTTTACTGGTAGAATGTCTACTAATTCAGACTGTTCTTGTTTGAAAGCAGAATGCAGACTGTTCTTGAAAGAATGCCTTCTCTTGTTAGTACAAATCTTCCCCTGTGAGAAGGGGGTGAAAAGACAAAGCTACCAAAGTTCTGTGAACTCTAAAAGGCAAAGCTAACCAGGTCCTTTGAACTCTTTCTGTAACTGTAATCTTCTACCTGTCTATATATCCTTTTTGCCAGCGAATGTTAAGATTTTTCTTGATATTTTTCAAATAAAATATATTTGAAAATATATTTCTGGCATCCATCACATATACACGGTCATCTTCATACAAAATACCAAAAATCTTAGGTCTATGATTTGCGACCAAGTCTTTGTCTTCTATATAAACAGGGAGTCAACCTGAAGACTTCACGATATGGATTGGAATGTATAGAGAGAGAGTTGCTATAAATCCAATCCATTGAGCCCTAAAAAAATTCGGTCGTAGCTTCCCTAGATGTCAGTGTCTGAGTATAGTATACATATATATTTTTAAGTACAATTGTTAGAACTATAAAAAACTATACCTACTATAAGAAACTATAATTGATTAGAACCGTACTATGTTGTACTTGTAATTTAATGATGTTTGTAGTAGTTGGTTGTGTCGTGAGCGTTTTAGCGAAAAGGGCTTGTGTTTGTTTGAGATAAAGCACCACTGATTATAAAATAAATATATTTTCTAACTGAATTTAAATAGCTTTATAATATCACAGCGATTAAGTATAAATCAATTAATTAATCTAGATTAAATGCTAAACTCTTATGTTTTAACTTATAACTGGCACTGATTTGAAGAGGGCGATTCCTGAAGCGTCCTGTTTGAAGGCTGAGTTAAGACTGTCTACTCTTTACTCTTTTAAAGCTGATGGCTCTCTTCTTTGGAATTGCTCTCTCTCTCGCGGGGGAATTCTCTTATACAAAAGAGTTACCCTAACGGGATTTCGTGCCTTTGTTTAATGATCCCAATTTACAGTACCTGACACTAAAATACATTCTTTTTGAAGATAAATTCACAGTCTAATATATTAACAAAATTAGATAAATTATTTTTTAAAAACTATTATTTTTCATTTCGTACTTCCACTACATACTCTACCATACGTTAAACCTTATTTTAGAAAAGTTAAACGCTACTGTTCCTCCCACACCCCCACTAAAAAAAATCAACGTTTCCAGGAAAATATTTTACATAGAAGTGATACGCATTTATGTATGTAGACAGTCTACGGAAGAAGATCGCGAAAAAAATCATCCAGTGAAGTAGCATTTCCGGTTGATGGATTTAGTTCAAAACTTTGTTGCTGCCAGTTGCTGTGGTAATATACCTAAACCGGAATATCAAGTTTGAACTTCCGGCAATTTTTCGTTTTTGAAGTGTTTTGTTCACATAAACAAACAAAACACACACACCCAAATCATTCGCTAAACACATTTTTTTTTTCGTAATCAGAGGACCACACAAAACATATACTTCCGGTGAGAAATCAATTTCAAAGAAAATTTGCAACAATCGCAATACTTCTTCTTAGAAGAAGTAAGAACCTTGCAGCGTCTTTAACAATCCCAACAAAAACTTTATGACCGATTTTCTTCAACCTTATAATTTCAGGATTGTCGTCAATAGAATTTAGTATTATATTGGTATGGAAAAATTAGACTGTCACTCTAAAGACCAATCATAATATTGCACCTTCAAAAATGATTTAAATAAAAACTTTGTATCTACAAACATCAAGGGTTAGATAAGGGGCGAGTGTTGGTGTAGTGGTCATGAGCATGGACTTGTAAGTGGGAGGACCCGAGTTCAACTCCAGCGTATAACTGCTAAATTTTATATCTGTTTAAAAAATGTTAATAGTAAAGTAGGTGCTACCGCCCCCCGTCCATGACACCTAATTTGGTAGTTGGACGTTAAGGGTTGGATACAAGTGTAGCGCCTGCATTAGTGGGAGAGAACATCAAGAGAGATGCAGGCAAAACTCTTTATTAAGAGACATTTGCCTAAATTTACTAGGGATCTACTGTGTCATAGCCGAAAGGATATGAGGCTAATACTACTAAAAAGGCATTGTAGGCTGAATAGGCACATGTACCACTTATTACTTGCGGATAACGCGTTATGCCGATTCTGCAAGACTGAGGAGGAAATCCTGGCACACATCCTTTGTGAGTGTGCCAACCTGGCGAGGACAAGGTTACTTACACTGGGGACAAGCAATCCCGAAACCATGAGCTTCATGACGGAGCCATTATCACCTTTGCTAGGCCTGATTAAGAAGGGCAAAACAGAGGGTGCTATAATTTTAGGGGATCCACAATAGACCTTTGCTGTAGGTCGCAGTGGAATGAGACTTGCACTCCCCTTTAGAATCTAATCTAATCTTGTGTCTACAAATGTTAATAGATATAGTGGTCAGTGTGCAAAGAAAAGTGGAAAATTTATTTCTATCGCTTTTCCAAAATTTCTTTTGCATAAAAAGCCATATTTCTCTAAGAAATGTTTTAAACAAAATGGGAAGCTCTTTATAATTTGGTTTTAACAATTTATTTATAGATTAATTATGCAAACCTTTTGAGTACGGTTGAAGCGAGGCTTTTTTTTTTTGAGCTGACAGCAAATTTTATAAGAAAATTTTTGATATTTAGTATTAACATTAAATAAAATCATTTTCTGAAATTATTAAAATATTATTTAGGCAGAAAATTTCTAATAAAATGCAATGTTAAAGCTTTTCAAAGGAAGTTATATTATATTCAATGGAGAACATAAAGGTTTTATATAAAGCTCGACTCTCTCTATTTAACAAAACTAACAACCTAATTAACAATAATCTAAGAATATTGTATTTAATTCATTAAATTTTGGCCTACTGAAACAACAGTGGAACTGAAACGGTTATTAATTAATTAATATAAATTTCATTACGTGTCATTAACATTGAAAATATATTCATGGAATTTAGCATATCGTTTAACATAAAATCAAACAACTAGTAAGAAGTTCTAATTTGCTTAATTATACATTTCAATGTAATTAAAACATTAACTCAGTTCATATACTTAAAAGACCACCACCCGGAATAAAATATTTAATTATAATTTCTGTCATATTTGGACGGTATTGTACATTACTCGACAATGATGTATTAAATTTATGTGTGTGTTTTGTTTTGTTGAAGGAGCACACCAACTAAGGTCCTTTGACCCTGACGTTCAGCCAGTGTATGCACTTAATCACACTTTTCATCCGACCAAATCTTTTGAAGGGCAATTTCTGATACATGCTCAGATTAAATAAATAGCTGAATGTCTCTTAAGGAATTATATTGTTTCGCTTACGCTACATTAATCATCATCTAGGGCCTCTTTCAGATTGTTTGACATATTCAATTTTTCTCTAGCACTTCGGGGTTATGGACATTCAATTTAGAATGTGGCGGACAGTCAATGGTACCAAGCAAACGTTACATATCGGGGGTTGCTCACTACGAAACAGGTATCTGTGTGTTAGCAGAGTATGGCTAAACGCAATCTTGCCAATACAACTTCTTCTTGTCGAACAGCTCGATATGACGTCATCCATTTCCTTGGGGAGTTCTTAATATTTCTCAGTTTATTTGCAGTTGGCATGAATTCCCATTCTCTCTTCCATAGGGCAATTAGCTCTTTCTTCAGGTGATTTATCCAATCAGATGGCAGAATGAGTTCTTACTCATTTGGCAGTAGTGCTGCTTCCTTCGCTGCTTTGTCCGCGACTTCGTTGTAATTTATTCCTGCATGTCCAAGGACCCACAGGAACGCTACTACTTTATTTTTCAAGCTGCAGGTATGGAGAAGAGTATGCACAGTCTGTACTAAATTGTTGTGGCTATCCGGCTGAGTGACTGATTGTAGAGCACTTTTTGAATCTGTGCATATTATATACTTGTGTGCTTCACTACGAACTACATACTGTAATGCTTCATGGATAGCAAATAATAACTCGGCTGTGAAAACCTGGATTCGTCAATCAGGTGGAATCGATGCTTTATGTTATCAACCACGAATGCAGCTCCAACATTAGTTTATATTTTGGAACCGTCGGTGAACACTTGTTTATAGTAAGCATATTTATTATTTATCCTTTTTAGGTATTTCTTCTTGTAGACATAATTCGGAGTGTTATCCTTCAGGTACTTGCTAAGAGTAAAATCTACTTTGGGTGCTTTTAACGTCCATGGTTCAATTTTCTGCGTTGCCAATCTTACCAACGACCCTTATCATTATATTATTTAGGTCGCAGAAGTTTCTGAACATTTTACCTAACAATATTAAATTTAATTATTGCAGTATTCTTTAACATGGCGGAAGTGATCTTTTCACCTTCTTTTATTTCTAGTAAAGAAGGAAGTATTATGATCGTATTGTCGAAATTGAGTTTTCACTTTTTTAGCGAATGTGTGCGCCTGCGCGGGTGTTTTTTTTTTTTTTTTTTTTTTAAACAAAATAACCTCAGAAACGAAAAATTGCAGATAGCACAAAAACTTCGAAATCAATCAACCAAAATTTCCCTGCGACCTTACTGTTTTTCAGTCGTAACAGGTTTTTGTTTCAGAATTTCTGGAAAACAATTACAAGGAATTTCTTTTGAAATTCTCGTACTATCTATACATGCAAGTATCTATAAATCTTTTATCGGTAACATTTTCACGGGAAAATAGACTTTTTGGGGGGTGGGGAGATTGTTAGAGAATCAGTAGCGTTAAAGTTTCCTAAGTATCATATCAGTATAATGTACGGTTTCTGCCACCTATATAATACTAATTTAGATTCAAAATATAGAATTCCAAATTTGGAGATAATCAATCAACCGAAATTGCAACATTAAAGAAGAATAGGTTTCTTGAGAAATATTACGGGAATTTTCTCCAAACGAAAAAAAAAAAAAACCTATTTTCTTTAAACTTTAAATGCTAACTGACACCATAGATAAAAACCTATCACTTTTATTTGAAACTAGTGTTTATGAAAAACGGATACTTCTGCGGAAATTTTGTGTCGTTAAATTTCACATGTTATGTGTATGGTTGGTTTCGGGACTGCAATGTTTTAATTACTTTTAGTACCTGCCTGCCCATCTCTATATTATTTTTAGGACAAATGCGTAAGTATTACAGGTTAAACAAAAAATTTGTCATTTTCCTATATGATTGTATTTTGCAACAGTAAAAGAAAGTCGTATGAGTGTTTCACACAGTCACCAGATTTTTTAAATATATAGCGGATTAATTTCAGAAATAAACTAAACACAAGTCTTCCCTAGATGAATGGATGACGACTATATGGATACTATAGGAAAGTGTCATCACTGCGAAAGTAATAAAGAAAAGTGTAGAGTGTCAGTTTACACCCAGTTCAACAAGAACACTTAAATTGAAGAGTGGGGCACAAAAAAAAAAAAAAAGAAGAAAATGGAGACAAATAGCAAGCGGAACAACGGCACAATGGTGGGGGAAAAAAGTACAGCTTAGAACTAGCCAAGTTGTACTTTTATAATACAAGTAGAGAGAGAAAACTGAGCAAAAGAAGTGAGCAAGTGTTGTGAGTTAAAAAAAAAAAAAACAGAAAAAAAAGAACGACTAAATCCACTCGCTTTCTACTTACTCACTTGCTTAGTTTCTTCAAGTGTAGCGCCGCAAAGTATTTTTACTACAATATCAACTTTATCTCAATTAACTTAGTAATTACTTTTCATTTATAATTTTTTTTTTTTTTTTTTACATTTTCATTCCTTATAAATTATATATTACATGAAGAAAATTGTAATTTCCTATGTTTTTTATTTGTCTGTCTTTTGACGAAGAATAAGTAGCATTACAGAATGTTTGTTCTGTTACTTTGTACAATAGTTTCTTTCAAAAATCATATATAGCTGTAAAGGAAGTATTGTGATTGTGACAAATTTTCGAAATTAACTTGCCTTCAAATATACGTTTCGAGATTTCCTGTGAGAGTCAAAAATTGTTTCCGAATGATCCGATAGGATTAGCTCAATGGTGGTGCGATGGGTTTTTCACGCAGAGATTCCAGGTTTATGTCCCGTGCTATCCCTTAGATTTTGTTTCTTCCTAGGAAAAGCAACTACAGCTCACTCACTGTTTGGTGATGGACAGTGTTGTCTGTAGAGCGAGAGAATAGTGGTCGGAGGCAGGTAGTGTGCACTGAAAAGGATCCGGGCGCCAATGACTATAGATGTTGCTGCGCCTTAAATTAAAAAAATATGTATATATGGTGTATGAGTGTGTGTTTGAATAAAATCTCTTAAGAGATACATAAGACAATAAAAACTTTATTAGCAATATATATATATAAATATATATAATAAGTAAATGAAGAATCATCAATGTACGCTGACTCACACTCAAAAGCGAACAGCTGTTTTATATACTTATAAAAGTATATTAAAAATTATTACGGAAGGGATTAGCTCAGTGGTAGCGCGCTGGACTAGCAACGAGGAGGTCCCGGGTTCGAGTGTAGCTGTGTTGCCCTATAGATTTTCGCTTCCTAGAAGCCTGAACACTGTCCGGAGGCCGCCAGTGCACTAAGAAGGCTTCCGAGCGCCAATGACAACGAGATGTTGACGCGCTTTAAATTAAAAATTATTAATTTAATGTACGTTAGTATTTAGTAGGTTGCCTTTGTTTCTACCAACAGCCATCAGCCTTCTTGGCATCGGCTTTATCAGTTTTTTTTTTTAGTTAAAGTGGCCAGGAATCTGTTTCATTCGATTAAGTAGATTTCAATTCTGAAACAGTATTTATTTGATATTTTCTTATTCGTAGATCAAGATAATGCCCCCCATATATGTTTAATTATATTCAAATCAGGAGATTGTGGAGGGGTCTGGAGAATTGTTAGTGCATTCTAAACAAGCGATTATTTCGCTTAGTGTCCCTTGTCAGCGTAAAATCCCACTAAGTGTTTTCCTTTTTTTTAGGAATTTTTTGACGAATAATGTGCAATTTTTTTGTTTTGTTCTTTAATTAAACAAACCATCAGCTGTTTCTAGCTGTCCGGCCATTACATCCAGATTCCCTAAACATTCTACCTATTTTTTCTCAGCACCCTTACTTTACCCCTCGCTGTTGACAATTCTGGTGCATTTTTCATAGTATCTTTTTTTATTTCTCTCAAAAGCCATTATTGCGTCTTATATATTTAACCATTTCCGTAAAGAATGTCTCACCTTGTCCGACTATTATGCCCTTATTTTTATATCTTTTTATTATCCTGTAAACTATTTTATTATCGACGGTGGCCAATTAATAATTTCAGAATCTTATTCTTGAATTTTACAAACTCGAATACTTGTTTGCTTCAACTTGAATGAGCCTTTTAAACATATATATTAACAGTAAAAAGCATCTACAGTTTCGTCGGCAATTTCATAAAGATAATAAAAGTGTTGAAAAGAAAATATACAATGGACATTATACTAATTGATTAGTAGGTAAGAGAGCAAATAAATTTAATTTTTTATTTAATGAAGAGGCAAAAAAATGAATATGAGTACCACTAATTGAATTTATTTGAAACTAACTTAATAATTTAAGTATGCTGAGTGTTACGCGTGACACTGTATGCGTGTTTCTTAGATTAGATTCTGTACAGGCTGGCGGCTACTAAGCTTACTCCACCACGACCCCTATAGTTGATACCCACCAGTTAGAGTACCCTTACCAATCCGGTTTGTTTAATTAAACTTAGGAGCCTGGAGAGAAACCCCCTAAGTAATGCTATGACTGTATCTTAGTGCCTATGATAGAAACAGAATTACCCATACACGTATTAAGAGAATGGAAGAGAGTAAAGGTTAAAAGATTTTGCGAAAATTGTCGTTCTAGTAAGTGTTTAAGTGTCTAGTAAGAATGTTTCAGGTAACCACACACAAACATTGGAAATGCTTTTGGAACCTCAGATTAGAGGTAGAATGTGAAGTCAAAGTTTTGATTGCAAGTAGAGAGTTTTCTGAAGTAAGAAAGGATATGTATCACCTAGCAGGAAGAGTAAGACAACCGACAGCTGGTAATTTAATTAATTCAAGAGTTGATAGGAACAACGAAGGTAAATAAAATTGTACTTTTGTGATAAAGGAATACATTTTAATCAAAATTTTAACAGCAAGTACACAATCGAACATTGAAAATAGAGAACTTATTGTTAAAAAAAAAAAACGTGTTGATGGGAACGAGAATGTGATCAGTGTTTGGTTTGCAAATGGACGATTGAGAAAAATACGTTGGATGCGATATTTCACTTAATGATATAGAATTCAAGGGTAGTGTGACTAAAAGAATACGTATAATACGAGGCATGTCCAGTAAGTAAGTGTACTGAGGCTCTCACGGCCGGAGGCCACATGTTTTCGACATGTTGGCTACACTCTCGTGTAGCCTGATTCCTCCCCTCCGCAACGAGACCGGTTCGAGGTCAGTACGTTGAGAACTGTCGACGCGACAATAGGTTTCGTGAAAAATGTCAATCCAATCTCCCGCCAAGTGTGAAATATTCAAGGTCGGGCAAGAGTTTTTGAGACGCTACAAACTCAATGGAGATGAATTTCTCGGCTCCATCATTACTGGAGATGAAACTTGGGTTGCACACTACACACCTGAAACCAAAAGGCAGTCTCAACAGTGGCGTCACACCTCTTCACCCTCCGCCAAAAAGTTCAAAACCACAATTTCAGCCAAGAAAATCATGGCATCCGTGTTTTGGGACTGTCAAGGCATAATTTTAATTGAATATATGCCTCAAGGGAAGACCATCAACTCTGCAAGATCTATGAGTCCCTAAAAAAATTGCGGAGGGCGCTTCAGAACAAAAGGAGAGGCACGCTGACAAAGGGAGTCTGCCTGCTGGACGACAATGCCAGACCACACACGGCCAACGCCACGAAGGAACTGCTTGCCTCGTTTAAATGGGATGACCTGAAACATCCCGCGCATTCCCCTGACCTCGTACCTTCAGATTACTATCTCTTTACCTCCCTGATGCTGCACATGGGTGGAAAAAAGTTTTCAACTGACGAGGAGGTGAAGGGAGGTGGAGAAGTGGACGAAGGGGTTGGCGGGAAACTACTTCGAGAAAGGCATCAAAAAATTAATACCCCAATTCACCACCTGCATTGAGAGGAATGGTGACTATGTCGAAAAATAGCTTACATATGTAGTAATGTAACCAGGTAATTTTTTTGTTCAAATACAAATTTTTGTAACCTACAAAAATTCAGTACACTTACTTACTGGACATGCCTCGTATGCAATATATACACTAAAAAAGTTTTTTTATTTATTTTTTTTATTCGTAATAGAAAGCTCAGCGAGATCTGTAACATTAGGATTTCCACCAAATTAACCTTTTAGTATAATTGAATTGTACGGTTTTACAATCGGCCTAAGATTAGTATAAATCAAATGAATTATATGATTTTCAAGTTTAAAGAAAACGTGTCAGTGGGAAGACAATACGGTGAACTCACAGACGTACAGACATCCCAAGACATCGCAGGAGGCGTAACAGTACCTCGTACCAATAACTACCACCACATTACTCCCTAAGTTAAGACCCTTTATCTAAGAAAAACTATAGAAGGAAAATTCAAGAGTAGGCTCGACCACCATAAAAGCGAAGGTATTTTCTACTGAAAGGCATCTTCAAACTTCAAGAAGACAACATTCTACCGCTTAAACTGTCACGTTGCTTCGCTCTGTTAGTGACTTACGCCACTCTTTCTCTTTCTTTTATTTTACTATAAAGTCCAGACAGTAGCCTTGATTTATTCAATGTACCAGTGAATCGTGAGTATAGTTTAATTGTCACAGAAATCCCTGTACAATAGATAGATTTTAGGAGGCCGTGATTATATATTCAAGGTTGGGCATATAACCTTGATAGCGTTGACTAATTACGCTGGAAAGCGTAAAAACTCGCTCTTTATAGATGGAAAAGTAAAAAACTTATAATAGAAGGAACTTGTAAATTTTCACTGTATAAGCACTGAAGGTTAATGATGTAAAGAAAATATCAAATTCAGATTTCCTGAAAACTCAAAGCATGGGGAAACTTTAGTAAACAAAAGTTAAATTACAGTGTGTTCTGTTGTACCTTATAAAATATTAACACTTCCTGGAAAACAAGAAATTTTTATGGATTTATTATTTAAAATTAATTAATAGCTGGCAACAAAGATAATCAACTAAAACATTCAACATACACACGCCCCCCCGCCAAACAAAAAACTAATGTGCTTGGACTTGGAATCATTAAAATTTAATTAAAGTGATTACGCAAACAGTTTCAATAACATATTCTATTTAAAATAGCCGTAGTCAGCATTAATAAATTAATAATTTAGTTCTAATTAACAAACTGGTCGATAAAATTTCCTTAAATAAGCAAAATAATTTCTCATACCAATAGCAACACATTTTCTATATTAATTAAATATTTCCAATAAACAGAGATGGAAAGTATCAGAGTTCAGTTGGGAAAGGATCAACAAAAACTAAAACTGAATTTTATCATATAAAATAAACACAATTTCACCACATTGATGTGTTAAATTCAAAATTGTATACATAATAATTCTCTGCAATAAAATAAGTAAAAAAAAAAAAAAAAACTATGGCGGTGATGGATGTAAGTATATATGTTTAAGAGAGAAGTATCAGTAATAAGAAAGTAGTCACCACTGCTAACAATAAATATATTCTATTAAAATAATAACTACAAGTTATTTCCAAAGAAATTATTAACTTATTAATATGCACTGATGCTAAGAGAGCGAAAAACAAGTGTTCTGCTTCTGAGTGTCTACAACAGTGATGGCGAACCTATGACACGCGTGTCAGTGCTGACACGCGACTTCATTTTTGGTGACACGCATCTTCAAAGATAAAAAATTTCATAATTCAAAAAAATCTTTTTTTCTGATAATGTAGCTCATATAGTTAGCAACTCTCTCTGTTTACTACATATTTTGTGTTTAGTTTGTTTCATGGAAATTATAAATACCGATTAACATTTTTTTTAATTTTATCCCTGAAAAAGACAATAAATTTGTCGAAACGTTGGAAAAGATTAAAAAAAAAGTGTACATTTTATTGACTGCTCCTCGAGATCTCCTTTAGTTGTTTTGCTAACAATTTTTTCATCCACATATTTTTCTGAGACATTGTTCTTACCATTAAATAATATTAAGACAAACAAACGGAATCGGTTAACAGATGAAGTCAGTGGCGCTTGCTACGCCTTGAAATGTACCAAGTATAAACCAGAAATAGAAGATTTAGCAGACAAACTTCAGCATCAAAAAAGTATCAGAGACTTTTTCGCAGTAGCCTGCTTCATTTTGTAGTCATCGACCGGTTTCGGGCGTTCGCCCATCTTCAGGATGCGTTTTTCAGACAGTGTGACAACACCGACATGCACAGAGCAAACTTAGTTTTCACACTCAAGTTTGCTCTGTACAAGTCTGTGTTGTCGCACTGTCAGAAAAACGCATCCTGAAGATGGGCGAACGCCCGAAACCGGTCGATGACCACAAAATGAAGCAGGCTACCACGGAAAATGTCTCTGATGCTTTCCAGTTCTGCGGAACCAACCACCACACCAAAAAAGTCACTAATTTTTCATATATATTTATTTTCTAATTGTATAAATTTATATTGTTTTTCTGTTTTTGTTCAATTATATTTTATATATATATTACTTGATTTTGTATGTTAAGTGTCAATGAAATATGTAAGACAAGTCTCTAAATGTAAACTATTGGTTTCATAATTTTGGCTTTTGTATTTTAAATGGCATTAAACAAATAATTAACTTGATGAGTGACACGCCACGAGAATTATGTTTCTATTTTTCAAAATTTTGACACATTGAGCTCAAAAGGTTCGCCATCACTGGTCTACAACCAACTATCTTGAAGGAATGTCTTCTAATTGTTCGTTCACATCCTCCCCTGTGAGAAGAAGGGGTAGGCCAATGCAATCAAGGTTCATGAACTCTCCCAGTAACTGTACTCTTTTACCTGGGTTACCCTTTTTGCGAACGAGCTTAAGAGAGATTGTCATCACTGCTAACAATAAATATATTCTATTAAAATAATAACTACAAGTTATTTCCAAAGAAATTATTAACTTATTAATATGCACTGATGCTAAGAGAGCGAAAAACAAGTGTTCTGCTTTTGAATGTCTACAACAGTGATAATTTTGATTATTTTCTTTAAATAAAATAGATATAATTTCTTGCATCCATCACACGCAACAGCCCATGAAGGGCCAAGGCTTGCCAGATGGCGATTTGAATAGGGTGGCGTGTGGTAAGAACGAGGCAGTTCCCGCGCCGTTTAGTTCCGGCCTTCGCTACCTAGGGCGCTACTAACTGTAGCTTCCCACTTTTTATCACGATGCTGGGTCAACACGGACTTTGCCCTTACGGGAATCAAATCCTATCACGCGTGAGGACAAAATAAGTAAGAACTTTTCTTGTAAATCAGATTTCATACTCTGTTCAATGTCAACATTCGTAGTAAATTGTTGATCATAGGATTACTTTATGAGAATGAGATACAAATATACAATGTCATCATGAAGATATCACTATTGTTGAATGGTTTAAAGGTGCGGATCGCAAAGGTGGATTTTATTTAATGTCTGAATATGAGAAATTTATAGTTATCTTTCTGCCTAAATCCACAAAAATCTGATCGCGTTAATTAGACGTAACACATCGCCTGATAAAAATAGCGTAGTTATTAATAATTAAACTCATAAAAATAGAATTAAACATGAAAAACACTTGAGTCCGGGGTTGAGACTGTGCCAGTGGTTTGCTAGAAACCGACGTTTCGCCCAAATTGCAATGAGCCTCTTCGGGGCCATTACATTTTGAAAGCTAATGATGAAATAATTAATGGAAAGATTTCTCAGCAAGAGATTAATAAGCTTCCACAAACAGCTCACCCCATTGAGAATTTCAAGGATTACAGAACTGGTATTCTCACATAGTGGAAAAACGCCAGAACAGCAGAACGCCAGTAATGTGAGGAAATGTTTATTTGTTTTACGGCTGATTTATACTCTAGGTTAAATATACTAAACACGATTCAGCACCGGTTACTGCCGGTAGAGGACCCGCAACTATAAAGTGGCCGGTAGAGCGCCGCCCCAAATGTCCATCTTGATTTATGCTTAAAAAAAAATCAGAGAGGATTAGGAAAAGAACATTCTCATCGGGTTTTCATGGTGCATTGATAAACATCAAATTACTCATTGAACAAAATTATATTGGGTGTGTTGTAAACTGGTTTCGCCCTATGTCTATGTTATCGCATTGTTTGTCAAGACATCCTTGGTGATGAGCGAACGTCCATCATCAATGACCATAAAAAAGAAGCAGGCTGTCAGGAAAGAATGTCTGATATTATTGCATATGTAATGATAGCGATTGGGATGTTTGTTGATTGTAGCTTAGCAAGAGTGGTTTTCAAGTAATTTTGAGAAAATTACCAAGAACTTAGAGAATCAGGAAGCAGAGTTTAATCACGCTTTAAGACAACTAATTTAATAACTAGATAAATATATACACATATATACTTATACGAGCTAAGCTAAATATTAAACTAGGAAAGATAAAAATACGGACAGAGAGACATTCTTCCCGTATACCCCTTTTCCTCCTGGCACTTCGGGAGATCTTTCTAAACCGTACCTACCCGTTCGGGTTTACCGATCCCCCGTTGTAAGCAACGGGATCGTTTAACAAGAAGTGGATGTCACCACCATGGAAGGGAATTTTAGTGCAATGCCCGACCTTAGCAGAAGTGCCGAAGCACTCCCCCGCTTGACCCATTTAAGGGCAGGTCGAGATACCGCTCAACCAGCGCGCAGAGTGATCCCACATAGTGGTCACACTCCACTCCCGGAAGCTAGAGCAGGCACTCCCTAGCAGGCTCTGGTAAATCGCACACACGGGCTGGCTCCAGGGTTAAATTTATATTGCGAGTCTCCTCCCGCTCAATTCATGACCTCGGTCACTGGAGTTATTAGTTAAACCACGGCTACTACGAATCCTACCTCAATTGCAAGCAATTGGCTCGGAAACTAGCTTGCGCCCGTAGTTCAGTATTTCAACTCTAACGAGCTAGCGTGACTGATCGCACGCCCGATGGATTCCATCACAGGATGGAGAGTCCTTCTACTGATTCCTGTCCATTGCCCCAAGTACAGGGGTTTCAGTAACCCAAGAATACTTGCAGGCAACCCTGCAAGGGGAAACGATCAGGATGGGTTGGGGGAGGGAATCCCCAACCTGGAGAGCCAGAGGCTGATAGCACCCTGAACGGTGGGCGATGGAGGCGCCACAGACCAACGCCAAAAGGAGCCTCCTTTCTCGGCTGTGAGCAAGAAATCCCCCAGCAGGAGTCTCCTTTCTCGGCTGTGAGAAAGGAATCCCCTAGTTCTGTTTCTAGAAGCCTGAAGTTCTGAAAATGCTTCTAGATTTTAATGTCCGCACAAGGACTAGAACATATCTTATTAAAAGATACGTCTTGTCCAGTGCAGGGTCTCCCTTTTAGTCGCCTTCTACGATAGGCAGGGAATACCGTAGGCCTATTCTAACCCGGGACCTACACGGGGAAGGACAGAGAGACCTACCTATGGCGCAACAGTCCATAAAGGACCAAGACTTGCCAGACGGTGATATATTGGGGAACTTGTGGTAAGCACGCCGCAGTTCCCACGCCGTTTAGTTCTGACCTGCGCTACCTAGGGCGCTACTAACTGTAGCTTTCCATTCATTCTCACAATGCTGGGTCAACACCGACTTTGCTCTCACGGGAATCGAGCCCTGAATTCTAGCACGAAAGGCGAGTGCGCTAGCCACTAGATCAACGCGTGAGGGCCGGTGGGGGCAGTGTAGTAACACTTCCTGAAAATAACACGTTGACGTACAAGACCGAATCTATGTGAATGACATTATGTAACTCGTGAATGTAACAGGCTCTCATTTCACTTTTGGTCATTTATTTTTGCTAGCTAAGCTGTATTCCAAGGGTCCTTTTACAAGCAAGTTGGCCTGCTCTTTTGTCTTCCTTTACTATTCCTTGTGCATTTTTTTACCACCCAAACGTCTGTTTTTTTCTCTAACTCAAATATTTTAAAATATATTATTCTTAATTCTCCTGCTTCTTGCTTTCATCATAAAAATCTTGTCATTCACGAAACAAAAATTTTTAATTCACGAAAAATACGAGAGAACAATTAGGAATATATTGAATTTTTTTGGTAAAAAAGAAATAATTTCTCCAAATAATAAATAACTACATTATATATTATACATTATATACAGGAAAAAATGAATAAATAAAAAATACTGAAACCAGATGTTTAATGAACGAACTCAGACTTAGCATTTATGAGATTGTAATTTCTTTCTTTTTTTTTCGTTTTTAAAGAAGGAGAGAATTGAAAAATGAATATAAACGAAAACTGTATATCTAGAATGGAATAGAAGGAACTCTGTCTGACCACTTAGAAGACAGAGGAGCAGAAAAAAAAAATATGGAGCTTTTGTTTAAGAAGTGGTGAATTATGCATGCCGACAGTTGGCTGGAAGATTTTTATGTCAATTTTATTTTTTTTACTATTTTTAGCGCCGAATATAAAAAAATAATATAAAAAAAAACAAGAATGAATGTAATATTTCATGAATAAGTATAATGAAATAAACAAGTTCGTCGATATAAAAAAAAATAGTCTTGTGTGTTCAATGAAAATGTATTAAAGACGTACTCATTTCGATTTTCTTTTATTCTATTTCCATATTCTAACTGATAAATGTGTTTAGAGATCTCTTTACGAAAAAAATCTTTTGCGCAAGACTCCACTCAACTTTCTATGAATGAGTAGCTAGTATACAGGGCGATCTGTATCGAATGTAAAAAAAAACTTTAGAAACTTGATGGAAAAGTCATTTGAAATAAAAAGTGTTATATAGCGGCCTCTACACGGTCAATAATATTGACAATACCTTAGCGTAGTGACAATAATATTGACCATGTGTAAGGGTGTTGTGAGGAGATGTTGGTTGTTGATGATGATAGATAAACACCTTAAGATTGGTTTAAGATATATAATTGATATGTATATATATAATATAATATAATATATATATATAACTGACTGCCAGGGACTTTACACTTTAGAATTGTCTCTCTCTCATATATAGGCCGAGCCGCTCCTCTCTGTGCGAGAGGGGCTGTTTCTCTACGCTAGAGTGGATGAGTGGTGGGGATTCACTGGTTCACTAAAACCCCTACACCGTGTAACGTGAAAAAATTGTATTGATGGGTCGGTATTGATAAGATTATTGCTGAAATCCGGATTTACTGATGTTCGTATATCAATACTGAGAGAATTGGAGGGGATATTGATAAAATAATATTGACCGTGTCGGGACGGCGCCAATATTTCCATCAATACTCTGTATAAGTTTAGTAAATTTATACAACGTTGAAACTAACCTCAACAACAATGATACAACACCTTACAAAGGTACTTTGGAAAGATTTGTGTATTAAAATAAAACTTCAATCATACTCGTACATTTTCTAAAGGTGATTGTACATTTTTCAAAGTCTTGTAGGACAAATATAAAAGGTTTCACAGGTTTCTATTACAGCTTTGCTGATAGTTGTTGGGGGACATTATGACTGAAAACTTCAACTCTTCAAAAATTTCTTCCTGTGGCCAAGTACCTCAGGGTTAAGGCTAATCTTTCCCTAACACTTATACTTTCTCTCATATTTCTGTCCTGTCTTTTCAAAAATGGTTCAACCATCTGTAACAGTTTCTTAAAGGTGAGGATCATGCATTCGAAAGAGTTCTTGAAGTCTTCAACATCGCAGAGGCTGATTTCCTTCAAAAGTATTTAATAAAAATATTCATCTCTCTTCTTCAACCATTCTTTCATCCAGTGTTTGCGTATCACTTGACGAGTAGTGCCAAACGCCAAAATAATAGCTACGCAAGCTTTTGTACGATTATTCATTTTTTGGAAGGGAAAAAAACAGCAAAAAACCGAGTAAAACCACGTAGATTCACTCTCCTAGTGGCAGAAGTAGTAAGTACTGGGCAAAGTTATTGAAAAAAATATTGACAATAAGGTAATGAAGTATTGAGACCGGTTAGCACGAGTATTGATGGTTATATTGTCAATACCAATATTGACAATATTATCAACCGTGTAGGGGCCGCTTATGAACCTAAGTCCTATTTCGATCAATTACAGAACTACAATAGTTCAAAGTTTTAGCATTTATATCTATTTACCAATGAAAAACAAAACAAAATCGTCAAAAATTGTAATTTTAGAAACAACTATTATTTAAAACAAAACACCTACAGTCATCATTAAACAATAATTTAGTATAAATGGAGAATTTAGAGGAAAATGGTGTGGCTTCAGTGCAGCTGAATATGCAGATTGTGTTCATTTATGGGTTCTGCGATGGTAATGCTCTTCATGCATCAATAATAGCAAAGAGGATTTCCAAATAGACGTCAATCTTGCCACAGTGTATTCGGCCGTAATTTCCACAGGATTTCAGAGACAGAATCAACTGCTGTACGTAGAGTGTAGGGGATTATTGCACTGCGACCTGAAAGATCCTATTGTGCTCCCCCCAGAGCCTCTCTAGCTACAGACAACACTGCCTATCACCGGACAGCGTGTTGTAGAGGCTCCTAGGAAGAGAAAATCTAGGGACAGCATGCTGGATTCGAACCCGGGACCTCCGCGTTGCTAGTCCAG
>JAAEAF010006084.1:61637-101894 GCA_011037195.1 Triatoma infestans | reverse complement strand
TTTTTTTTTTATTTCTTAACTTTTTTCCACAAAAAATGTATTTTAGGAGTTCGGTCATTCAGGAACTGTGACGATGTTAGGTTACCTCCAAACTGTCACTTTAAAATAATGTTCCACCACTAATTATTATTATTGTTTTTTTTTTACTATGGCGCAACAGCCCATGAAGGGCCAGACGGCGATTTTAATCGGGGTGCGTGTGATGAGCACGCTGCAGTTCCCACGCCGTTTAGTTCCGTCCTTCGCTACCTAGGGCGCTACTAACTGTAGCTTCCCACTTTTCATCACGACACCGGCTTTGCCCTCACGGGAATCGAACCCTGAATTCTCGTGCGCTAGCCACTAGACCAACGCGTGAGGACCCACTTATTAATATAAAGAGCAATTAATTATTTGATTCCCATTTGGAAAACTGGGAGAAAGTTATTGAATATTTTACATACAGATTTTACTTTCACTTACTTATTATAATAAGAGAAAGGTATTGAGATCATGCCAAAATTCCGTTTTAAAGATCCCTGAGTATACGATTAAAGATATTTTTAGCGAATGGCCTTTGTGCGTGTGTCTGTTTAAATGTTTAAACAAAATATCTTAACAACGAATTGCGCAGGAAGCACAATATAAGTTGATATTTCGTTTGGACACTACAATCGACACTGACTCGAAAGTTTCGGCCAAAATCAATCAAACGACATTACAGAAGTGTTTTTTTTTTTTTTTGTGATTTTCTCGAAAACGGCTCCAACAATTTTCTTTAAACTTTGTATATTATTTACATACATAAATACTTGATCACTTTTTCGCGGGAAAATTGATTTTCAGGAGATTTCTGGAGGAACTGTAACGTTAAACTTTCCTGTAAATTACTAACTTGAATTCAATGTATGGTTCTACCGCCTATAATAATAATAATAACAATAATAATAATAAAAACGTTTATTGAACAAGAATATTTTTACGTAGGTTTATATACAATAATTTCACATTATTATTCCTTTGGATTCTACCGCTTATACAATATTAATATTTCTACGAAGCATTGCTGGCCATACCAAATTTGAAGAAAATATGTTAAACAGATCTGTAACTTTACAGAATAATAGTCTTCGAGTTCAAACTATGACAACAATGATTTCCTTTAAACTCGAAACAGTAACTCCACAGATATAACCTATCAGTTTTATTTGAAACTTTAAAAAAAAAAAAATATGGTTTTTTGATAGTTTTGCAGAAATTGTGGTGTTAAATTTCAAGTAAATAGGGTTAGTTCTATGTTATTGGCTGGCTCTTCATCACTTCCGTACCTCCTCGGGTTACGTGGTTAGTAATATTGTTCCTGTCACTACCTACATATTTATGTTTAGGACAAATGAGCAAAATTTGCAGATTAATGAAAATTTGTCGTTTTATATATATTTTACATATATATACGACTTTTGGAAAGATTTCCTAAAGAAGCCAATTTTCAAGATTAACAAATGTATACAAGAATGGTAACAAAATCTAGTTTACCGTTTAAAACATTTAGCTAAAGAACTAATTGTATTTGAATGGAAAGGCGTAGACTAAGATCTTCAGAAACACTTCTTCCCAGAATCAGGGAGTATAGGAACTCCCTGGAATGGCACTCCTGGTACAATAAAGTGCGGCTAGTTTGGGTGCCGGAACACAAGAGGATAAAATGTAATGATGTAACCGACCAACTGGCCAGAAATGGAGCAAACCTTTTCATTTTGTGGCCTGGAACCAGTTCTGGGGATAGAAAAAAATTACGGCAAGGGATTCAGTCAGAAACTGGTGGCTAAGCCCTGGGCCAAAACAAGCAAGGTGGTGATGCCAAGGCTGTGTAAAAGTAGATCCAGAGAAACCCTAGGTCTAAACAAGGCGAGCTTGTTTTACAGGGCATGGTAGATTAAACAAAAAAACATCTGCACAAGATTCGGATTAATTAATTCGGAGCCCTTGTGCAGGCTATGTCAGGAAGAGGAGGTGACGGCCTCTCACCTATTGTTCGACTGTGTTGCATTCGGCAGGTTGCGGTACGAGATCTTTGGCATGTTGAGGCCGTAGGAAATCGTACTGCAAGAAGGACTAGTGGGGAAGGTCCTTGACCTCATGAAGAGGCAAGGTTTTCTCTACTGGTCTTAAAGAGGGTTGGCAAAATAAGCCTCAATACATTTTTTTAGCTAAATTATTGACTAACACAGCAGGTCGCTAAGAGTACCAGGGTGGGCACACGCGAATCCGTGATTTGTATAAAATGATTCCACTATTTATCATTAAGTTGAATCAATCAAACATTCCGGACAATGAATTATATTTGTTTAATTTTTTTGTTTGTTTTAATTTAAGCCGCTTCAACATCTATGGTCATTAGCGCTCGGAGCCTTCTCAGTACACTGCCGGCATCCGGACAGTGTCCTCTCGCTACAGACAACATTGTCCATCACCGGACAGTGAGTGTAGAGGCTCCTAGGAAGAAAAAAATCTAAGGGTAGCACTGGACTCGAACCCGGGACCTCCGCGTGGGAGTCCAACGCGCTAACCACTTAGCTAAATCCCACCCCTATTTGTTTAATTAGTATTTGAGCATAGCAATAACTGAGTCTTTTATTTATATATTTTTCAAACAAAAACTTCGCTCTATGTGACAATTTTTATTAAAATTGTAATATACAAACAACACATAGTTAATATTGTTTTTGAAAGTTACCGAAAACATTCAAGACAATAAAAATATGTTACTTGTCCAAAATAGATCATAATGACAAAGCTATTCTCAATAACTGTGCGATATACGTAACATTTTTTTTTAAACTTTCAAATCCTAAAGTGGCATCAAAGTATTGTTTATATTGCTTAACTGATTATTCATTGCATGTGTGATAAACATTTTAGTATAACTGTTTTTCTTCAATATAAAATCATAACACTTAATCGATCAATTTATATGTTCCAAATATTATTTAATACTTTTCCTGTATACACATTTTTTTAAAAAAAGGAAATTATTATTATATATTAAAGTCAATAAAAATTGATAGAGAAATGTGGAATACGCAATCAAGTTGTGTAGGTAGTGCCAGTTTCACAGAAATCCCTTCTAATCCTTTCTATTTCTCCAGGAAGTATATATTATTATGTTTTTAGAAAAGGAAACCATTTTTTTTTTATTATTATTAACTGACAGAAAGGCTTACTATTGTGTCGGATAGGTAACAATTAGCAAACGGATATTTTCTTCTTTTTTTTTTTTCATTGTTTACTGAATCGTTTTGGCATATTATCTAATAACGGATAGTGAAATTATTAGTTTTCTGTGACAGAAATAATGACTATGGAGTAAATAATATTTTTTTAAAAGTGTTTAACTTTCCTTTGGCCAGAAACAAAACGGATTCCTTCTTTTAGAGGGCCACACAACTTCCTCCTTATATAAGGATGATCCTATATAGACAAATGGCCATACGTTTAGACACTAAGGGCTACTTCCTGCTGAAAGTCTGCGGGTCGACTATGGTTAAGATCAAAAGTTTTTGAGAATTTATTTAAACTTATCAAGGAAGCAGAACAAAAACAGGAAGAAAGAAAATGATTCATAAATATTATTAAAATTGTTTTAAATATTAATTTAAAAATAAAAATACGAAAAATAAAAATTCAAAAACAATAGATATTTTCATTTTAGGGAAGGGATTAGCTCAGTGGACTAGTAACGAGGAGGTCCCGGGGTCGACTTCAGCAATGCTGCCCATAGATTTTCTCTTCTTAGGAACCTCTTTACAGCTACAGTGTTGTCTGTAACAATTGAACATTGTCCAGAGGACGGCAGTGCACTGAGAAGCTCCGGGCACCACTGACAATAGATATTGACACGCTTTAAATTTAAAAAACAAAGAAAAAAGATTTTTTAATTTGATGCAACCTTGACCACTTACATAGCTATAACAAGGCTATCAAAATTTTGCTCATATGAACTTACAAAGCAATTCTCAAACAAGATTTTAGATATTGATCCGTCAGTTATGACCTTGATTTCGTTTTGATTACTTCATACAGGAAAATGCCCATTCCCCCAAATAAATTGATACAAAAAAGGCACTAAAAAATGCAACAATTCTTCAAATATTTATCCTTTTTACTAATTTCCAGAAGCTCACTCAATCAATTTCCAGAGGCATTGATTATAGACATACATCACATTTTTTAACATTTGCTATTCTTCTTCCAAACCTCAGTTAATAGTTCCCTTCGAGTGTTTCGCCCCGTCCCGTGTTCACCAATCTTCCGTACTTTTATTCTCTCGCAGCTCTACCTCGTAGAACAGTATAATTATTAAAGCGGTGGACATAAATTTGAAATAATAATGTCATGCGATGCAACAGTGCTATCTGAATAATATAAACTGACAATGTTTAAGTCGGCTTCGAGGACGACTTTCAGGGTCGACTTTGCGGTCGACATATTGTTTACCCCTACAACATAGGCTAAATCTGACGAAAAAAAGACAAACTTATATATATTCCATTCACTTATACATTATCTAATCTCAGATAATGTCCAGTAGTGCCGACTCAATCCCTTATTCAAAAACTTGGATATGCTATACCCAGAATTTAAACCAGATGCAGAAGATGTCATTGATCTTATATACTATCAGTTGATATTTCTACATATAACTCAACTTTCCAACCCACTAAATATTTCAGACTTTGTTTTAACTAATTTTAAAGATTTGCACTACTGATTTCAAATACCTATGTTCTAAATAAAAAAGTTATTCTTATTTTTAAAAGAAGAAAATATCTCTAATTATTTTAATTAATTACTATGGCCTAACAACTGATATGACGACAATGTTGACTATCCGTCTACGCCCTTAGCAAAGATTGTAATCTCACACTAATTGATTATCCGAACAGCAGGGAGTTTCAGAGTGAGAAAATTTCGTGCACATATATATTCTGTACAATAAAGCTACTTGAAAAGAAAAACTGCTTGTACATGGCGTTATTATAGTTATGTGAGGCACTCAGGAAGCCAGGTGTCAATGGATGTACCTTGTATAAGAATGCTTCTTTGCCACTAGGAATAATGATGTCTTAACGATTGCCTCACCGGTAAACAAAAATTAAGCAAGAATTCTGCCAGTTTCCAGTATTTTTTTTTAAATTTGTCACAGAGAAACACTGTGAGGGAAAAAAGAAATGTGGACAAATGGGCATAAAAAACGCCGAGACAATATCTTTTCTTTGCAATGATAGTAATTGCGTTGGATGAGTGATTTGACTTACATGATAGGGAAACTGCTAGATACGAGGTGTGTAAATTAAGTAATGAGACTGATATTTTTTTTTTATTCAAATAAAATTACAATTCAACATTGTCCCCTTCAAAGTAACTACCTTGGGAAGCCACACAACGCTGAAGACGATTCTTCCATTCGTCATAGCAGTGCTGGAACTCGGATACTTGAATAGACTTCAGTTTGTCGGTTACGGCTCTTTGAATATTCTCCAATGTTCCAAAATGACGTCCCTTGAGGTGATTTTTTCAATTTGGGGAACAAAAAAAAGTCACATGGACTCAAGTCGGGTGAATAAGGAGGCTGAGGAGCCACAGGAATGTTATTACTGGCCAAATACTCATTAATACAATTAATTTTTCGGAACCATTTTTGCACAAATTTTTCTCATCCCCAATTCATTAGTCAAAATTTGATGAACGGTTGTGTGAGTCAAATTCAACTCTTCGCCGATCATTCGGACTGTCAAACGACGATCTGAACGCACGAGATCGCGGATTCTGCCAACATTTTCGTCGGTTCTTGAAGATGAAGGCCTTCCGCTGCGAAGCTCGTCTTCAATTGATTCCCTTCCTTCTGCAAACGACTTAAACCACCTAAAAACCTGTGCTCTCGACAAAACATTGTCTCCATAAGCCTGGCACAGTTTTTCAAACGTTTCCGTTGCACTGTGCCCAAGTCTGAAGCAAAACCTGATAGCACAACGTTGCTCGTAATTGATGTCACTCATTTTTAAAACGCACTGAAAAAACCTTGCTCACAAAAAAAGTCACTCGGACAGTGCAACAACTCTAGCATTTTCAAATTTGCACTGGACGTGTATCAGATGTTTACTTGCCCTACCACGCATGCGCCGCGTCTCCAGTGTTGCCAGATCGAACACTAGAAAATCAGTCTCATTATTTAATTTACACACCTCGTATATACTCAGAATTGGTGGTCCGTAACCAGAAAACACAGTATTGTAGTGTTAGGAAATCCTTTCACTTCGGATCTCTTAACTTGATCAATGGCATCTGAGAATATAGTACAATGTGTTATAAAATATCTAGGTATTTAGATTTCAGCTACCAGGAGTATTGGCCTTGATACTGTCAGATGTAAGAACAGTATTGGATTACTAAACTCTTCGTGTTTTGGTGTAAACTTTTAAAGAACAGACCATACATTCGTGGAAACTCTTGATTGCAATTGAACATTATTTTTTTTTTAGAATTTGATGTGCATTGACATGTCTAGGTATTTTTGTGTGTGTGTGTGTGTGTGTGTGCGTAGTGTGTACGTGTTTATGTAAAAAAAGAAAGAGTAAGAGATTGCTTAACTAGAAATCGAAAAAAAAATCATAAAAATTTCGAACTTGAACTTTCTTTTGAATAGTACAATTTATAAAACGATTGGAGGCCGGGTGCTGGTGTAGTGGTTATGAGTATGGACTTGTAAGTGGGAGAATCCCAGTTCGAGTCCAGCGTATAACTGCTAAATTTTATATTTGTTGAAAAATATTATTAGTAAAATAGATGCTTTCTGCTCTCCCGTCCACAACACCTAATTTGGTAGCTGGACGTAAGCCCGCCTGAATAAGTAAATAAAATGATTGTCCCTCCTCCATCTTCTGGCTGGATGTGCGTAATCTCACCAAATTTTTCAAAAATTAACTTCAATAAATGAGTTGAATTTCACATTGCAATATACTTGTAATTTGAATAGACGCTGTCTCATTTCTTCTTTATGCTAAAACTGTAGGAGATTCGGAAAGATGTCTAGGTAGTTTTGCAATTCGCATCATGGTAAAAATAATGGTAAAAATGTAAGAGATAAACATTTCTAATAACTTATGTTAAAGTTCCAAAATAGGACTGTGCTTTTTAAAAGAGGTAACTTTAAAAATAAACTATTTTTTTTTATTCAATAAAAGAAAAAGGGGTTTTTGTTATTCAATAAAATTATCCTTATTATTGATATCAGATAATCAGTTTTTATTTCACCATTTTTATCTAGAGTAACCGAACAATAAGTGAATTTCTCACGCAGAATTATAGGTGGCTGCATAAACTATGTAGTACGTCACAAGTTATTGTGAACATTACAAAGAAAGCAATATATAAATAAATATCTTTGCTAATAAAAGAAGAAGGAACTAACAATAGACCATACAACAGAGCAAAGAAAACAAGCGAGAATGTACAACTTATTGCAAGAAGAGTCAAAAAAAGAATTATGATAAAATATAAGACCGTATGTTTAAAAAAAATAAATAAACCTAATTAAAAAAAACACACACACATTGTTATTAAAAATATGTTATAGAAACATCGCAACTATATATGTATGTGATGTAATCAAATTGTATTTTTTTTTTTTTTTAAGATAATCCTTTAAGATAATTATTTCCAGTCTTACAAATTAGGATGAATGACCCCAAGGGAGTATTATATTTTTGAACTTGTTTATATAATAGGGTTCATTTCCCATGTAAGTTGGCCAAACAATTAACCAAAAAAAAAAAATAATAATAATAATTATCCATGGGCGATATGCGTAATTTTTAGTTTAATTTCTCTTTTGAAAGAAAGCTCCACCATCCAGTGATATATAAAATTAATGTTTTTGCACGTACATTATCCTTTTCTTAGTTTATCCTTATCAAATTCGAGCAAATCTAATTATATCTTAGGAAAAAATCTGGAGCGAAACATATAAGTTACTCTTAATGCAATTGTTAAAAAAAAAAAAAAAAAAAAAATACAAATTTATTAATTTTTCTTCAGCATCAAATTTGTTTGGGATTTTTGACATTTTACGTATTTGAGAAAACTAATATAATACGTACTTATATGGTTCAATGGAAATAGTAGCAATTCTCAGTAAGTTCAGGAAGGTGGCTCATCAGATATTTTGATTCTAATTTTTACTTCATCCTTAAAAATAATTACTTACAAATGTTGATTTTCTCAAAAAAATGGAGACATGAATAAGGGCATGATTGTGAAGCGAAAGATATTTAATCTCTGGGAAGATAAGATTTAAAATGTCTAGTCCTTAAACTGAATGTCAGATTGCAGCACTATATATTCTATTGTTTTTTTTAAATTGGCAGGAAAATGTAAATAAAACCAACCGGCAAGCCGAGATATTTCCTTTCACTCCTTGGATATAAAGGACACTTCATATATAATGTGAATTGTATTAAAAAGCATTAATATATTATTTATTTATATTAGTTTAAAACTGTTTTGTTTAGGTCACATTCGAAGCTGTCCCGGGCCGTCCCACAGGTTGGACACCCATGCTCTAAAGTACCACTTCAGATTAATATATCCTTCCATATGATATAAAAAGGTACATTATTTACAATCATTGCTGGAATTCCAAATTTGAAGTAAATCGTTAACTGGCAGTTGACATTGTAGGATATGTTTCAGAGATTTTTTCCATGGATAGCCTGCTTCTTTTTGACTGCCATCGACCAGTTTCAGGCGTACGCCTATCATCAGGATGTTTTTGTCAAAAACATTGTTGGACACACATGGATTTGGACAAAGCAAATCTATGTCATCACAATGTTTGACAAAAAGCTCGAAACCGTTCAATGACCACAAAAAGAAGCCAACTATCACAGAAGATACCTCTGATGCTTTCCAGCTCTGCGGAACCAACCACCATAAACAATCGTAGAATAAGTTTTTTGAGTTTTGGGGGGGTGGGATTTTATCGTTTGAATTGCTCCAACAATTTTCTTTAAACTTAAGAGTCTCATTGCACAGCAATAAACGTAGCACTTTTACTCGTAACGTTGTTCTGATAGATTCAATTCTAGAAATGTGCTAGGGAATCTGTGAGTTAAGCCTAAACTACTGTTAAGTTTTGTTTACAAGGTTGAGAAGAAGGCGCTGTCAGGAAAAATTATAATCCCCACCACCTTTATAATTTAGTGCTATGTAATATTGTCATTTTAAAGCAAATTTATCAATCAAAAGTGCCAATTATTTTTTTTTTTAATTTTTTCAGGCGGGCTTAACGTCCAACTACCAAATTAGGTGTCGTGGACGCGGGCGGAAGCACCTACTTTACTATTAACATTTTTTAAACAAATATAAAATTTAGCAGTTATACGCTGGACTCGAACTGGGGTCCTCCCACTTACAAGTCCATGCTCATAACCACTACACCAACACCCGCCCCGAGTTCTGTGAGTGTATCTTCTGTATCAAAAAATACATTTAGGTTTGAATGAAATTATATTAATAAAACATATTAATAATATTAAATAAAATTAGAAATGCTTAAATTAAAGATTTAACATTTTTAAAATCAATTTAACAATAAATAATTTAAATATCAGAAAACAAAATATAATTTTGCTTAACTTTAAATCTAATGTTCTACAATCTTGCTGAAGGTCGTCATGTTCTACTTTTTCTATGGACTACATTCTCTTAGACGGTTCCGTAAAATTTTACGCCTTTTCAGTTGCCACACTTGCTGGCGTTTTTCTGGTCAAACCTGAACTCAAGAAGTAAAACTAGTAGTTTTACACTCTTATTAAATAAATAACTACTTAGACATTTGTAGTGCACCGATAGAAGGGGGGAATAATCTATCTATAGGGTGGTTCGCTCTATCCTAACCAATAAAACAACCTTATTACTGGCTATTCAACTTCCCAAACTACAATACAGCTTGCAGAGATTATGTGAACAATTTATTAGATTTGCATATTCTTTACTAACAAAGTGTAATCACCAGATGGTCAAAAGAGTCAAAAAATGGAACTCTTGGTAGTGGATTTAGTCATATAACACTCTCTCAGCACATAATAAGATGAAATCTTGTTCAGAATCTACTTAAACAAGCGCTTTTATACTACTAGTCATTCAATAAGTAACCCGACAAATCGCTGTAGATCAGAAACGGCTTGTTCAATCAATACAATAGTTTCAGTTCATCAATTTGGCATCCTTGTACTTAGTTCCTTGCATCCTTGTCATCAGCTGTTCGAGGGTATTTGGTAAGCATAACCAAAAATGTATTCAGTTAACAATGGCGAGTTCCGCTCAAGCATTGCATCTCGGAAGAACAAAGCTCAGTGATTAGATTTTTAGTTGCAAAGGGTGTCAAAGGTAGTAAAATCCACGAAAGAATGTTGAAAGTGTACGGGAATAATTGTTTGACCCGCTCGAACGTTTACAAATAGGTAGAACAGTTTAAAAGTGGCCGAGTTTAAGTGTCTGGGCTGAGCAACGAAGTGGACGACCGGTTGAAAGTTGCCACTTCCTCCCTCTATTTATTTAGGACTATCACGAAGATCAACCAACCATCAACAGCCAGTATTACAGTCATATGCTCACAAACAAAGTAAAGTCTGCCATTCGAACGAAACGTCGTGGACTCTTGACTAAAGGCGTGATTTTGCTTCATGACAACGCGCGCCCACACATGGCACAGTTAAATCAAGAAACACTTCAAAAAAGGGGGTGGGAGATCCTTCCACATCCCCTCTACAGCCCCGACCTCGCCCCATCGGATTTCCATTTGTTTGGACCCCTTAAAGAGGCCTCTACGTGGGAAACATTTTCAATCCAATGAAGAAGTTAAAAGCCAGATGCAAAAGTGGCTTCGAGATCAACCCAAAGAATTTTATGCCAGAGGCATACACAAATTAAAAGGACAACAGGACCAGTGTATAAATGTTGCTGAGGGCTATGTTGAAAAGTAGCCAAAGTTTTGTATTGATTAAATAAATCGTTTCTGACCTACAGCGATTTGTCTCGGTACTTACTGAATGACCCTCGTATATTAGGTTATTATAGGAAACTATAGATGAAATTACATTGTCTGGGTAGTTTGGATTCTGCGGTACTCAAAAACTTCAGAGACTTTTTCTTGAAAATCTGCTTCATTTTGTTAACATCCACTGGTTAGAGAGTTCACCTATCTTCTGGATTTCTCAACAAACAGTCACATTGCAAAGCCAGCAAGCTACACTCGAGTAGTATTCCTTTAGCAGTGTGTGTAAAACTGTTTTTACATTATCTTCTTGATTTCACTGCTTACCAAGAGACCTAATGTTGTTGGGTCCAAAACCGGTCTTAATCATAAAAGGGAGTAAGAAAATGAACGAAAAAACCTCTGAAATTGCATTTGTTAATAAATGAACAGGTTAGCGCAGGATTGTCATTATTTAGCAGATAGTGTGGTGTCATGCATAATTTTATGTAAATTATTAACAATATGAACTACAGAGTCGACTGAAGTCAAACGCTCGGCCCTTATTCACGTAATTACACGTCGACTGAAAACAAACATACGGCCTGGATTCATGTAATCATAAGTCGACTATGGATGGATTACTTTCGACAAAAATATTAAGAAAAAACAATCCCCGTTGATCCTAATTCGTCTGACTTTTATCAATAACAGAATCCTTAACAAATATTGTAATGTAATAAATAAATCAATTAGTTTGGTAAATTTAAGTTTGAAACTGTATTTTTTAAGAATCTATGTTATTTTTAATTAACAAATCTAACATAGATAAAGTCAATTACGTAGATTTTGCATCTGGTTATGTGCAGATGTAATACCTATATAATATTTTCCTTTATGATACGTAACATATCTTTGAAAGGGACAGTAGTTTAGTGGTTCTTGTATGAGGATATTAAACCATAATATAAACAGACTTTAGACTTGCACACATACAAACAGACACACACGCACAAATACACTCAGAGTAAGAGAGAGAGAGAGAGAAGTAATAAAGTGAGAGAAAGGACAAGACAGTGTCCATGTGACCCAACTTTTAAATAGACTGTACATATCAAGGCACCCCACTTTCACGCATTATGTAATAATCAGTTCTATAATATATAACGGTCTTAGGAAAAATCAATTAAAATGTTACATTAAAAATGAAAAAAATAAATGCATATATATATATATATATATACATCTCTTCAAAATATAGTGATGTTTGATTAAATATTTTGTTTATACATTGATTATATTCGCTTACTTGTTAAGAAAGTAAAGATATTTATCTGGTTTTTAACAGACTGTCATAATAGCAGGTTATTAAAAAATAAATATAGTTTAGGAAAAAAAAAAATTAGTTAACTTGTTCAATGAACCTTATTTTTGTTAAAAGCATGCTACCTTTCTATCGCAACTAAAATTACTATGTCAATTACAAGTTGTTGTATTTATAAATCTTGTTTTAAAATGTGAAAGTGATAATGAAAGAATCATTAAAAACGAATTTTTATTTAATTTTTTTTTTTTTAATGGTTTGCAAAACAAGAACTGATTTCTTGGCTAATGTGTCTTTGTTAGTTGAACCTGGGGTAAGATGGTACTGTTGCTACTCGGCCTTGTCGCGTCAAAAATGCGTACGCAATTGTACACTTTGTAGAATGGCTTTTGGAGTTAAAGCAACTATAAACAGATCTGGGACTGTTAATATAACAATAAGCAACATTTGCTTGGGAATTTCTGTTGAAACTTAACAGACACCATGAAAAAAGCCAGTATTCAAGCTCATAGTTAAAGCTAAAAAAAAAAATGTATACAAGGATGGTAACAAAATCAAGTTTACCATTTAGAAACATTTAGCTAAAGAACTAATTATATTTGAATGGAGAGACCCAGACTGAGATCTTCAGAACAGGGACTCCCTGGAGTTGCTTTCCTGGCCACAATAAAGTGAGGCTGGTTTAGGTACCGGGACACAAGGGGATAAAATGTAATGAGCTAACTGACCGACTGGCCAGGAATGGGGTGGTGAACAGTTCATTCTGTAGGCCAGAACCTGTTCTGGGGATAGCCAAACGCGAGAGCGCCTCTGAGGGATTGCAGTCAGAGAGAACATAGCCGCTGCTGGAGGCTAAGCACTGGGGCAACAAGTTGGTGATGCCAGGGCTGTGTAAAAGAAGAACCAGAGAAACCCTAGGTCTAAGCAAGCAGATATCAGATTTATCTGATAGCGGGCCTGTTTACAGGGGCATGGTAGATTCAAAAAAACATCTGCACAAGGTTGGGATTAATTAATTCGGAGCCTTTGTGCAGGCTATGTCCAGGAAGAGGAGGTGACGGCCTTTCACCTGTTGTTCGACTGCATTACAATCGGCAGATTGCGGTACGAGATCTTTGGCACGTTGAGACAGGAGGAGATCTAGGTTCTTGAAGTCCTTGACCTCATGAAGGGGGGCAGTTTCCTCTACTAGACATAAAGGGGTGGTTGGCAATAATAAGCCTCAATAGTTTGGCTGTGGTGTCTGGGTTGGAGCCTCTCCCCCTCCCAGCGTCCTTCTATTCTACCATTAATTTCAGAAAATAAATAAGGTGATAGCCCATGAGGGGGGGGGCAAGGCTTGCCAGACGGCGATCTTTATTGAGCACGCCACGGTTCATACAGCCGTTAGTTCTGGCATTCACTACCAAAGTTCACTCACTACTAACTGGTACCTCCCCACTTTTTTTGTCACGATTCTGGGTCAATACCGTCTTTGTCCTTATAGGATAAAATTACAAGATAAGAATAAATTTACAAAATAAATTATATACATAATAATATTATAAAAAAGAAAATAACAATATGAGGAAAAGTAGATTTATTATTTGTGTTAGTGAACCAAAAGAAATATCACTAAAATAAAATAATGAATTTTAAAGTGAGATAAAATGTATAGATATTCCGAAATAAATACTAAATTCTCAACAAAAACAAAATTATAATATTATAAATGTAATTAATTAAATGTCTAAGTTTAAGAAAATTAGTAAAATATAAAAAGAAAAAAAATTATTTAGTTTATTTAGATGTTCCAACATCGAAAAAGTCAATAAATTTAATCAATTGTTGCTTTTGATTGTTAGTGGAAAGTAAATGTTTAATTATATACTTTTCCCTTAAAAAGTTAAAAATGTTGGATGAATTAAAAGTAATATGAACTAATTCATAAGAATCATTAAAGTGCAAATTTTCCAAGATTGTGGTGCAGTCAAACTGAAAATTTATCTCTATTTTGAGAGAGATGTTCAAACATTTTATTGTGAACTAAACACATAATTGAATTATTAATCTTAATTTGGTTAATTATTTGAGTATTGCTGCTAAGATTAACATTCTACATGAGTAAGAAAAGTTACAAAGATTTCTTTTAAAATTATGCTGCAACGATTGTTTAAAACATAGTTAATATCCTTATTGAATAAATTATTATTTAAGAATCAAGTTTACCAAATATGATCTGGATCAATAAAAATTAAATATTTTTATGTCCCATAGTAAAGCTATTCACTTTTGGAATAGCATAATTTAGGCATACGATAAGCCGGCATTTCAAGCAAACCAGTTGCCACCAGTTCAAATATACGTTTGAAAATTTTTAAATTGTTTATGATGATGCTTGCCAGTTTTTAGTCTAACATAAGAGTCAGGGCGTGGATCTTGATAAATCTAATAACATTATTAAGAATTGGATGGTATAAATTTATGGCTGTTTGATATATTAAGTTATGTAGGGTGATTTGATTATGAACCTCCCAGTTACAACCTTTTATAATTTTATTTTTCTTTGAATAGAATTACATTTTTTCCATTATTTCCCGAAGTTCCGACACTACGTGTCATTCTCAAGAGAAAGAGTATCTTTCTTTAATAATTTTATACAATATCTTGAACTAGTTGTGATGTATGTGCAAGTTAAACACCATCTCGCATATAGCTAGCAGAACTCAATAATGCAGCCGAATTCTGACAGTATAAAACAGATTTAAATGTAGAATATACACAAAAATACACAAAAAGTTAATATCGGCACCACGTGGTCCCACCTCAAAATTTCTACATCAGTACAAATAATTTAATACAACCAGGTATAAGGTTATAATAAATATAAACGAGACAAGTAACATATCGTTACTAAATCAAATAAGATCGTAATCTGGACGTCCCTTTATAACTGGTGATCAAAATCTTGCACATACATAACAACTTGCTATAACAAGAGATTGTATACTATACTCTGTCCCTTGAGAATGACACGCAGAGTGTCGAAACGTCGGGAAATAATGGAAAAAATGTAATTCCATTCAAGGAAAAATAAAATTATAAAAGGCTGTAACTGAGGTTCATAATCACATCATCCTATATTTTTAAGAATTTTAATTGGCCTCTTTCTAAAATATAAGTCCAACAGGTACTCCAAACTTACGGTAAATACAATATAACATGCATTCAGAGATTGGAATCATATAATAATTGGACTTTAGTTTTCCAGTCCATTACTCTACATGACTGTAGTTTTAGCCTAATTAATTTAAAATCTGCAAACAGTTTGTTACTTTAGACTCTGACAATAGACCAACTTGGGAATTAACATATTAGACTTAAAACTAAAGCTTAAATTATGATAGAAAGACTTTACAGATTAGGGACTACAGATTCATACCGTTAACCGAACTATCAATCTTTAGTAAACCATTTTGAAGTGGTGGTGTAGTAGCATGGTGGACTGGAAGGTTAAGACCAGCTTCGAATCCAGAGCAGCATTAGTCTCCTTACAGATTTTCTTCCTCTAGGAGAAGCCACAGCTCACTGTACGTCGATGGGTAGTGCTGGATCTAATGAAATAACACACCGAGAAAACCGGCACTAATACTAACTAACAGGTACAATGACCAGAGAGTTGTTGACGCGCCTCAAAAAAATAACACTCTGATGCATGCAGGACAAAAAGTCCTTCAAGTCTCTAAGGTGTCCAGACCTCTTTTCTCCTTCTTTTTAGTTTCCAATCACAGTCTCCATTTGGTAGGTTAGGTTGTTTAAAAAATACCATAATCTCCATCCTTTCAAACTAATACCTAGTACGATTTATTTCTTTCCGCAAGATATATAATCGCCTAATCATTCCCGAAGTGGTAACGCGATCTACTCACAATCCATGAGTTACAACCACGGAGCAAATTGAGTGAATATTGAGTAAATTAAACGAAGTGTATTCACAGTTGTATTCTAACCTTCATGTTGTATTTTTATTTATTCATGTTATCTATTGTGCCTTAGTAACAAAAAAAAAATAGCGATGCAAATGAATGCACTAATATTTATGCCTTTTGCCAAGAAAGTTTTAAGGAAATCTATAAAAAGGTTAATGACAATATTTACTTTCAATTTTTAACAATATATTGAATAACAAGACTTAATTAAAAGAAATTCACTTTGAATCCAACAATTTATTCCTAAAATTGGCAGAATTTAATGTAAAAACAATCTATTCCAAGCAATTATGCAATCATTGTTTTATTCTAAACCAGAATTTATAGAAAAGTAAAAGTAGTATGGTCTAAAAAAATCCCAGTACGATAAAAAAATAAATCTAGCCACTCTGACGCACAGAATTTACCTATTCATTCACTGCAATACTATTCTCAGTTTTTGAATTGGTCTTAAATGTTTATTTATCTATTACTCTCACCATATGAGTGGAATCCAATATTACACTAATGACGTCTCATTATTATTATCATTTAAACTGGGAGCCTGACCTAAGTCTATGTGGCTTTTATCCCCCCAATTTCTCCCCCCCCCCAAATAAATCTCCCCCCGTAGCCTACCGGTTTGTCTATAGTATCCTAAAATATCTTTCAGCTCGTGCGAGAGTTATGCCCTCCCAAATACACGAAACCTGGTACCAGCGAAACGGGGACACTGACATAAATAGTAATACACCGTTTCCTTAACTCCATCAACACAGTTCTGAAATATGGGACTAGACGTCGTCCCTATATTATGCAAATGACTAGACACCCATGTGTGTCCAATCACTATACTCACGAAGATCCTCAATTCTATCCTACTAATTGACAGGAGATAGGTCAAAACCCCATGCTTAGTCCCATTGATAAATCTTTTAGCCTGGAGGCACCCCTGCGTGTCCTCTCAACATTTCTCCAAAACTCTCGTCTCTCAAAGTCTAATCTGACTATCACAGAACCACTTAGTGAAGGCAAGGGCTCGCTCGGGATCACAGAAAGATAAGGAGGATCCCTCCCTAGCCAGCCGATCTGCCCTCTCATTGCGTTCTATTCCCGCATGTCCGGGCACGCAGTAGAACTGCATTTTGCCCTTCCGAGCTAAGGTATTAAGCCTTCTCCTACATATCTGACATTATTTAGATGTGATGGCATATCACAAGTCAAATTAGTTCCCTGTTATCCGGCAAGAAACGCCAAGGTCGTATAAAAGGAAACAAAGCCAACCAAGGGTTGGGGATGAAGCACCATCCTACCACAATTGGGGTCCAAATTGAAGGAAAAAAAAGGACAGTGGAGGCCCCATTCTATCACCTTCCTCAAGAGCGAAGGCACTTTCCGTGCGATCAGCCAACGACAAATATCCAGTCTAACACACCAGCCACTTGCCTATGTAGTGGAAGAAAGAAATGAAAGAAAATGATAGTTTTGAAACGAAATGATAGTTTAGAATATTTTATAGTTTGAAAAATAGAATTTTGTTAATATTTTAAATGTATCTTAAGAGTGAGGTACTATATTTTAAGGTCATTGCTATAAAGAGACAAAGGCTCAAGAATCCGTTAAATTTATACAATGCCACTTGGCCAACTGTATTGTAAGAGAAGGCATTCTTTCGGACAGTCTGCATTCTGCTTTCAAAGCCGGAACACTTGCTTCAGGAATCGCTCTCTTAAACTCAGTGCCAGTGATAGAGATTTGCCTTTATTCTAGATAAACATCTGATTTATTAAGATACAGTTGTGAATATTGTAAACCATTTAAATTCACTTAGAGAATATATTTATTTCAAAAACAGTGGTGCTCTCTTGATTATTACTATTACTTCTCTCTTAAACATATAAACTTACAAGCCCTTTTACTAAACCGCTCAAACCACACAAGCCACTACAAACATACAACACAACATCACAATAACATTTCACCTATATCTCATTCTCTCATTGAGTTTCTCTCCACGTCTCTGAATCTCTTAAGTCAAGTCCTTAGAATCATAAGTGTACATATATATTAAATTATAGTGCAATAGTAATAGTGCATTTAGTTATTAATTTTAAACCCCTCTGAAACTCCCACTACAAAGAAAAGCCTAACAAGTCTAAACTAATACACGGCTAAAAATCAATGTTTACAAAAAAAAATGTTTCAAAAAATTACTGAAACCAGAAAAAAAAACTTATTATTCGCCTATCTCGCGGATTCATGGATTTGAATTTTTTTTTGAGGCATTTAAATAAAATTAAGGTTCGAAACTTTAATAGCATCGCGTTAAAACCTCCTTTTACAGTAGAAAGGGAAAGTAAAAATAAAAAATATGGTATTACTTTTTGTATAATATTAAAAATTGGTTGTAATAAAATAATATTAGAATAATTAAGTTTTACTTTCAGGTAAATAGAATAAAAAATGTCGATTTATAAATAAATAGAAAAAAAAACCTGATTTTAAAGTAATTTTTTCAGGTTAAGGTCTGCTAAATTCCAGACAACTTTTCTTTCTTTTTTATTTTTAAATAATAAATCTAAAGTATAATAAAGTATAATAAGTAGAATAAATTTCACAAATATACAATAATGTTATATCATAACGTGGGACTTAGTTAAACAAGCAGTGCACACTTCCTGATGAAATATGAAACATAACTATGAACTAAAAAATAAAACGAAGAATATATTCCTTTTTTACTTTCTCTTACTCCTAGTAAGAGGAAGTATTGTAATCGTGTCAAATTTTCGATATCGAGTTTTCACCGGAAATATCCGTTTTGAGGTCCCCTGAGTCCTAAAAAGTGGTTTTTAGCGAATGGTCTGTGTGTGTGTGTGTGTGTATGTATGTATGTGAACAGCATAGCTCAAAAAAGAAAAATCGTAGAAAGTTCAAACTTGATATTACGTTTAGGTATCACCATGGGATCTGACGGTGCGTTATGTGTCAATATTCCTCAACCGGAAGTACCACTTTACTAGTTGTTTTTTTTACGTTTTTTCAATTTTCTCAAAAATGGCTCCGAAGATTTTCTTTAAACTTGCTATATCAACTACAAATACAAAGAGCTACAACTTTTATTTGAAACATTTCTCCAGGAAAATTCATTTAAGGGCACTTCTGGGGGAGGGGTGGGGTTAGGTTTTCATCTTAACTGCTGTTTCAGTATATTAGACAATTCTGTCATCTAAATAATGTTAATTAGAATTAATATGTTGTTGAAATTCCGAGTTTGAAAAAAAATAGATAACCGGAAGTGCGTTTTTACTGAAATATAATTTTCAGTTTTCTGGTATTTTCTCGAAAATGGCTCCAAACGATTTTCTTTAAACCAGCGTTGTTAACTATACATAAAAGAGCTACAACTTTTATTTGAAACTTTTCCCCTGATAAATTCATTTAAGGGACTTTTGGGGTGGGGGTTATGTTTTTTCTTTAAAATGCTATCACAGTTGATTATACAATTCTGTCATCCAAATTGAAATAACTAGAAATTAATATATGACCCAATTCCGAGTTTCAAGGAAATTAGTAAACCGGATAGTTTTACTGGACAGTGTTTTCACTTTTCGACGAATTTCATTAAATTTGGTACACTAACTATAAAATTTGTCAATTATAATTTTGAGTACTGGTGTAAGAGAACGTTGTGTGAGTGTTTCACACCAGATTTTTTTTTAAACAAAAAAGAAAACTTTATAAAACTCTGATATGATTGATAATGATTAAAAAAAATATATACAATTATAAATTACAAAGGTGTAAATTAGAATTTATTTTTGAAATAAACAGATTTATGGTTATTTTAAGTTAGAGGAAGTCACGAAGGAAACACCAGATCATCTTCATTTTTTTAACTTTTTTTTCCTTTCATCTAAGATGCTTTTCCTTTCACTAGACTTATTATAACAAATATTAATTCATTATAATAAATCATTATTTAAAAAAAAAATCTGGTGTGAAACACTCACACAACTTTCTCTTACACCAGTTCTCAAAATTATAATTGTCAAATTTTATAGTTTGTGTACCAAATTAATTCAAATACGACGAAAACTGAAAAAAACCGTTCAGTAAAAGCGCACTTCCGGTTAACTAATTTCCTTGAAACTCGGAATTTTGGCTATCCATTATTTCTAATTAATTTTGTTTGGATGATAGAATTGTATAATCAACTATATGATAGCAATTTAAAGAAAAACATAATCCCACCCCTTTCCTAAAAGTGCCCTTAAATAAATGTTCCTAGAGAAATGTTTTAAGTAAAAGTTGTAGATCTTTGTATGCGTAGTTTCAAGAAAATCATCGGAGCCATTTTTAAGAAAATCGCGAAAAAGTGAAAAAAAAAACATTTAGTAATGTGGTAAAGTAAACGCACTTCCGGTTATGCGATTTATTTCAAACTTGGAATTTCAACAATATATTTAATTCTAATTAACATTATTTAGATGATAGAATTGTTTAATAAACTGAAATAGCACTTTATATGAAAATCTAACCCCACCCCTCCCCCAAAGTGCCCTTAAATGAATTTTCCCAGAGAAATGTTTTCAAATAAAATTTGTAGCTCTTAGTATGTGTAGTTGATATACCAAGTTTAAAGAAAATCGTTGGAGCCATTTTTCGAGAAAATCGCAAAAAAGTAAAAAAAAAAACAACTAGTAAAGTGGTACTTCCGGTTGGGGAATTTTGACAGATAACATACTGTCTGATTCCATGGTGATACCAAGTTTCAACTTTCTACGGTGTTTCGTTTTTGAGCTATGTTGTTCACATACATACACACACCACTTTCTTGGACTCAGGGGACCTCAAAGCGGATATTTCCGGTGAAAACTCGATATTGAAAATTTAACACGATTACAATACTTCCTCTTACTAGGAATAAGAGAAAGTAATATAATATGCAACCAAAATATAATATAAAACCTATAACGGTTCTCTGGTAAACCGATTTTACTTCAAATTCGAAATTTTGGCCATATATTAAATTCTTATTATTATTATTATTAACATTATATAGACGATAGAATTATACAGTAAACTGAAATGGCATTTTAGAGGAAAACCTGACGTCAACCTCCCCCCCCCACCCCTAGGACGCCCCCCAAAATATACTTCCCCAGAAAAAAATGTCAACAAATAAAAACTGCTGCTCTTTTGTATGCATAGTTGATATTCGTATTATCAACGTTGAAGAAAAAACGTTATATTTGTTTTCGAGAAAAGATCACAAAAACTATTCAAGTAAAGTGGTGAATACATCCGGTCAAACGGACAAACGAAACATCAAGTTTCAGCTTTATGAGAGTTTCCGTTCTTGAGTTATACAGATCACACACATACTCGAAACCAATGTCTAAAACTATCTTTTCAGACACTGAGAACATCAAAACTCAGAATTTTAGCTCAGAAAACTTTCGATTTTTTTTAATATTTGACACGATCGCTTACTCCATTATTCAAAATTGTAATTAACAAAAATTTTTTTTTTTCAGTTAGTATACCAAATTTAATGAAATTCGTCGAAGTTTTTTTTTTTTTTGTGAAAATCGCGAAAATTGAAAAATAAATACATTTCAGGAAAAACACACTTCCGGTCATCTGATTTTCAACAAATTCCAAATTTCACCAACATATTTAATTCTAATTAATATTATTTAGATGATAGAATTGTGTAGTAAACTGAAATTAACACTTTAGTGAAAAACCCTCCTCCACTCATTCCCCCTAAAAATGCCCATAAATGCATTTTCCCGGAAAAATGTTTCAAATATAAATTGTAGATCTTTGTATGTGTAGTTGATATAACAAGTTTAAAGAAAATCTTTGGAGCCATTTTTGAGAAAATTGCAAAAAAAAGTGAAAAAGAAAAAAAAAACATTCAGTAAAGTGATACTTCCGGTTGAGGAATTTTGACAGATAATGTACTGTCAAATGCCATGGTGATACCTAAACGGAATATCAAGTTTGAACTTTCTGTGATTTTTCCTTTTTTTTGAGCTATGCTGTTCACATACAAACACACACACTCACTAACCATTTTCTAAAAATCACTTTTTTGGACTCAGGGGACCTCAAAACGTATATTTCCGGTAAAAACACAATATCGAAAATTTGACACAATTACAATACTTCCTCTTTACTAGGGAGTAAGAGAAAGTAATCAGTAACTCTACATGTGAAGAATTATTTATTTTATTTATTTATTTATTTATTTATTTATTTATTTATTTATTTATAGGCTGAAGCCTATCACTTACAAAATATAAACATCTAAGCTACCAATAAACTAAATTATGTTTCTATACTATTTGTAAAACATTCTCTAATATGATCTTACATCAAAGTTTAACAAACTATCTGTTTTCTATTTAAGAATGTATATTACAACTTTGCTACACCTTATGTAACTATTTCTAATGTTCTAGAAAAACCTGCACCGCATTTAAATTTAACTTTGAATGCATTTTTAATGTTAAATACTTTTTTTTAAACAAAAGAAAGCAGAGAGCTGTAAAAAATAAATAAATAAATAAATAAGACATTAACACTAATGAAAGTGAAATACCAGATCAAAAATATTCTTTTGGAAGGTATTGGGACTTCCGGAATAAATTAGTTCCATAATAAGTTTCTTAAATTTAAAATAAATGAAAATATGGATTTTCTTGTTTATTTAAAAATTAAGATTTTTTTTTTCATTGATTTAATAAATATATTATAAATTTTTACAGTTTTATTAACATTGTAACACACGTGCTTTTTATCATGAATATGAAGATTTAAAGTCATTTTCAAACAAAAAAAAAAAAAAAAGAAAAGAATTTTATAGTTATCCAACAATCTATATATTATAAATAATGATTAGGGAAGGGATTAGCTGAGTGGTTAGCGCGTTGGACTTCCACGCGGAGGACCTGGGTTCGAGTCCAGTGCTACCCTTAGATTTTTTTCTTAATAGAAGCCTCTACAGCTCACTGTCCGGTGATGGACAAGTGTTGTCTGTAACGAGAGATCATTGTCCGAAGGCCGGCAATTCACTGAGAAGGCTCCGGGCGCCAATGACCATAGATGTTGACGCGCCTTAAATTGAAAAAAAATAAATAAATAAAGATTTTTGTTAGTTCTTTAGACCGTTAATCGAATGTTTAAAAAAATGGTCAAAAATTTCATATAAAATAACTGACGATTGTGATTGACACAGCCATTAAAAAAATTTCAATAATACTAAAAATGAATGATAAATCGAAATAGTTGAAGATAATTTTAGATGTAATAAAAAACAAAAAAAATGAAGTTTATGAATTGTGAGAAAACTGGTATACCAGTTAGAATATCAGTTTTTTTTTTTAAGGAAATCTTGCAAAACTTCACACTTTTAAACACAGTAAGAATTTCAGTTGATGGTTTTTTTTTTTTCTTCAGAGTAGAAAACCCTGATGCATCAAACTAAAATATTAAGTTTGAAATTGAGTGATTTTTTTTTGCGTTTTTGAGTTATAGTGTTCATATTACAATAATACACATGCCTATGGGAGAGACGGAGGAAGGTAGGGGAAGCGACAGAGTAACAGACAAACATCATTTGCTAAGAAATTGTTTTGCGTACACAGGGTACTTCAAAACAGTATTTACAAAAAATCCATTTTTTAAATAAAGGTTTGTCACATCGCAAAACTTCCACTAAAAAAAAAAAATTATCGTGACAATGAGCTGCATTGCATACTCTTCTCAACCAATGGGGGAAATTTTATAAACATAGAGTTTTAAACTCATTAATTGACTCTTTATATTATATTGACTTTTTTTTAGGAGGAACCTTTATACTACGAGGTATATTGACTCGAGGTATATTTATACTACGAGGTATATCGTATATTGACTTTTTTTTAACTGTTCCACCTACTCTTCTAAGAATTCATTTTCCAAGAAAAGAAATGTTTGAAGTTTATATCGAGAAAATGGCGAAAACTGTATTTTCTTGTAAGTTCTTCTGGTTTTAGTCGACTGATCGAATTTTGACCTTGTCTTACACAAAAAGGAATACCAAGTTGAAACTTTCGGTGATTTGTTATGCTGCCCACCCTACAAGATCACACTTAACCCACATACGAATAGAAAGAGAGACGATTAATTTCTTCAAGTTAAAATTGGACATGAATTCTTCACTTTTGCCAAAAGAATTATGATAAGAAATTAATAATTTGAATTAATTTAACTTCTTGAGAATCAATAAAAAAATGGTTTGGTAAATCGTTGAATTTAATAAGAGGTTTTTTTTTTTTAAATCCACATCCGGACATTGATAAAGATTATCTTCTTAACAGGTTTAATAAATAAGACGCATAACGAGGCGGGCATAATAAGCTACTTAATAAGGTCAATTTCAACTCTTTTTTTTAATTATTGCTATTTTCGCAACAACAGATTATCACTTTTGATTTTTTTTTTTTTTTTTACTTCCTAGTAAGGAGGAAGTATTGTAATCGTGTCAAATTTTCGATATCGAGTTTTCACCGGAAATATCCATTTTGAGGAACACTGAGCCCAAAAAAGTGGTTTTTTAGCAAATGGTCTGTGTGTGTATATGAACAGCATAGCTCGAAATCAAGAAACCATAGGAAGTTGAAACTTGATATTCCGTTTACGTATCACCATAGGATCTGACGGTGCGTTATCTGTCAAAATTCCTCAACCGGAAGTACCACTTTACTAGTTGTGTTTTTTACGTTTTTGCGATTTTCTTTAAAAGTGGTATATCAACCACGCATACAAAGAGCTACAATTTTTATTTGAAACATTTCTCCGGGAAAATTTATTTAAGCGCACTTCTGGGAGCGGGATGGGGGGGGTCAGGTTTTCATCTTAACTGCTATTTCAGTTTATTAGACAATTCTGTCATTCTAAATAATGTTAATAGAATTAAATATGTTGTTGAAATTCCGAGTTTGAAAAAATCGGATAACCGGAAGTGCGTTTACTTTACCACTTTACTAAATGATTTTTTCACTTTTTCACGATTTTCTCAAAAAATGGCTCCGACGATTTTTACTTGAAACATGTGTATATAAACTAAACATGCAACGATCTACATCTTTTATTTAAAACATTTCTCTGAGAAAATTCATTAAAGGGCACTTTTGTGGGAAGGGTGGGGGGTTACAGCTTCCTCTAAAGTGGTATCATAGTTGATTATACAATTCTATCATCCAAACAAAATTAATTAGAAATAAATAGATGGCCAAAATTCCAAGTTTTAATGAAAATTAATAAGGCGGAAGTGCGCTTTTACTGAACAGTTTTTTTTCTTCAGTTTTCGACGAATTTCGTTTATATTTGGTACACAAACTATAAAATTTGTCAATTATAATTTTGAGAACAGGATTAAAAGAGAAAGTTGTGTGAGTGTTTCACATCAGATTTTTTTTGTTTTGTTTTTTTGGTTTACATTATGGTGTTAGCGATTTTTATCAACGTTCATATATGCTAGTTTTTAGCTAAATATCGTATTTGGATTTAATATGATTATCACTTTTCAATAGTGAAAGCACTTTTGAGACCATTATAAAATTGAAGAAAGTTGTTCTTTCAAAAAAAACAAAAAAAAAAAAAAATAGAATGTAACTTATACACGTTAAACTGACATCTATTCGGATATATATCTGTTTGGGGTGAACAAAGTCAGGACGTCCATTTATTTGCTAATTAAGTCTATTCCAGAAAACATCCTTTCACTTATGTCGATGTATTGGACAAATTAAAATAAATTAACTGTGCTATGTTCTTGATCAAATAATTTTTAAAAAATAAAAAAAATTATTAACAGTTCTTATAAAATTAAATAGCAATCAGTAATCCAGCGAAATTATTCAGGAAGTAACAAAGTACTGAAAAAAAAAAAAAGAATTAATATTTACTGTTAGTACTCACCGGATATAAGAATCAAATACGATGACATGATGATGATGTCCTTTAGCTGGATGTACGGAGATCAATGGCGATGTAGAAACAAACAGACAGACTATAAACACTCCTCAACTATATAGATGAGGGAGGGAAACTTTATATGGTAGCGGGAGACTTAAGAGAACTTGCCCCATTCTCTTCGAAGATATTATATTTCTTCTCTTCTCAGTAAATTTGCAGCCCTTCTCCTGCATTTTTACTCCTACCACTAATAAAGAGAATAATAATAATTCTCTTAGCAATTGAAGTATTGTCTTTTTATTTTAATTCATGAACTTCATAGCAAGGACATTGGATATAATATTTAATTAAATAAATCTATAATTGCGTTTATACAAAATTATAATAAAAAAAAAAAAATCTGGTGTGAAACACTCACACAACATTCTCTTACTCCTGTTCTCAAAATTATAATTGACAAATGTTATAGTTTGTGTTACCAAATATAACGAAATTCGTCGAAAACTGAAAAAGCTGTTCAGTATAAGCGCACTTCCGGTTTACAATTTTCTTAAAACTTGGAATTTTGGCCATATATTTATTTCTAATTAATTTTGTTTGGATGATAGAATTGTATAATTAACTATGATACCACTTTAGGGGAAACTGTAACCCTATCCCTCCCCTAAAACTGCCTTTACATGAATTTTTCCAGAGAAATGTGTTAATTAAAAGATGTAGATCATTGCATTTTTATTTTATATACGAAGTTTCAAGAAAATCGTCGGACCCATTTTTGAGAAAATCGCGAAAAAATGAAAAAAAAATCATTTAGTAAAGTGTCAAAACAAACGCACTTCCGGTTATCTGATTTTTTTTTTCAAACTCGGAATTTCAACAACATATTTAATTCTAATTAACATTATTTAGATGACAGAATTGTCTAATAAACTGAAATAGCACTTTAGATGGAAACCTAATCCCACCCCTCCCTCAAAAGTGCCCTTCAATGCATTTTCCCGGAGAAATGTTTCTAATAAAAGTTGTAGGTCTTTTGTATGTGTGGTTGACATGCCAAGTTTAAAGAAAATCGTCGGAGCATATTTTTGAGAAAATTCGCAAAACCGTCAAAAAAAAAAAACTAGTAAGTGGTAGCTCCGGTAGAGGAATATTGACACATAACACACCGTCAGATCCCATGGTGATACCTAAACGTAATAGCAAGTGTTGAACTTCTACGATTTTTTGGCTTTTGAGCGATGCTGTCACATACTCACACACACACACAGACACACACACACAGACACACACACACACAGACCATTTGCTAAAAACCACATTTTTGGACTCAAGGTACCTCAAAACGGATATTTCCGGTGAAAACTCAATATTAAAAATTTGACACGATTACAATACTTCCTCTTACTATGAGTAAGAGAAAGTAAAAATATCAACTTAATTTTTAAGTCTTTAAATTATATCATTTCATTTTTGGGTTTTTTTATTAAATGTTTCTTTCTTATTATACTTTTGTTGATCCTCAAATTATCTTTTTAATTATGAAAGTAAATTAAGAAAGCTATCAACTCCTGAACTGATAATCAAACAAATCTATTGTTTTAACTCCCGTAAGCCTTTTCTTATACTGCAATATTGTACATTTTCGAACTTACAATTTTTTTATGTAGTTGATCCTAGCATTATATAAAAATTTATTGGGGGAGAGGGGGTTTATTTTTGTTGGATTTTAGGGTATAAGCTTACCTGAATGGCAGAGCCCTCTGCAAGTCCCTAGCAAAACTATACGGAATTTCTAACTCACAGATTTCTCATCGTATTTAAAGTACCTTAATATTATACAGATGATAGCATCATCATACATTGCATTGAAGTGAAACTTTGAGCTTAGGATTGCAGCTCTCTCGGAACCGTCAAAAACATAAACTTTTCTTGGAAAAGTGTTTTATATAAAGTAATAAGCCTTTTTACTTTCTCTTACTCCCTAAGTAAGAGGAAGTATTGTAATCGTCCCAAATTTTCGATATTGAGTTTTCACCGGAAATATCCGTTTTGAGGTCCCCTGAGTCCAACAAAAGTGGTCTGTGTGTGTGTATGTGAACAGCATAGATCAAAAATGAACAATCGTAGAAAGTTTAAACTTGATATTCTGTTCAGGTATCACCATGGAATCCGACATTAGGTCATACGTCAGAATTCCTTAACCGGAAATACCACTTTACTAGTTGTTTTTTTTTTTACTTTTTTGCGATTTTCTCAAAAATGGCTCAAACGATTTTCTTCAAACTTGATATATCAACTACACATAAAAAAATCTACAAGATTTATTTAAAACATTTCTCTGGGAAAATTCTTTTAAGGGAACTTTTGTGGGGGGGGGGCACTTTGGGCGCTTCAGACGTTAGGCTCATCTCTAAAGTGCTATTTCAGTTTACTATATAATTCTGTCATCTAAATAATATTAATTAGAATTAAATGTGTTGATGATATTCCGAGTTTGAAAAAAAAAGCGGATGACAGGATGTGCGTTTGCCTAAAATATATTTTTCAGTTTTCTGGTATTTTCTTGAAAACGGCTCCAACAATTTTCTTTAAAGTAAGTATGGGTACTACACATATAAAGAGCTACAACTTTTATTTGAAACATTTCTCTTGATAATGTCGTTTAAGGGGGCTTTCGGGGGAGGAGTAGGGTTATGTTTTTCTCTAAAGTGATATCATAGTTGATTTACAATTCTACCATCCAAAACAAAATTAATTAGAAATAAATAGATGGCCAAAATTCAGAGTTTCAAGAAAATAAGTAATAACCGGAAGTACGCTTTTACTGAACTGTTTTTTTTTTTCAGTTTTCGACGAATTTCGACGAACCCTGACGAATTTTATTAAATTTGGTACACTAACTATAAAATGTGTCAATACAATTATTTATTTATTTTTATTTTTTTATTATGCTTTAAAAGAATACACTTTCTTATAGCATGGAGTTGCTACAATATTACAAAAAATACAATAAAAGGTAAAATGAAAAATTCTTTACAAAATTATAAAATACTTAATTAAGATTCACAAAAAATTAATCATTTACATTTTACATGGAAATACATAACTTTAATCAAAACAAAACAAAAAAAAACAAAACAAAAGAGGAAAAGAAAGAAATCTTTTAAATAGTACAGTTACAGAATTAAACTGATATCTATATATATATATATATAATATGTAAATAAATATAATGTAATATAATATAATTGTAAATGAATAATATCCAAATAGACATAAAAATTAGAATAAACTAAACCAAGAGGACAACACTTATTGAGATAATTTAAAAAAAAAATGAAGAAAAATAACTAAAATTAGCCGTATAATCCCAACAATTAATATAATAAGTAAATGAATGTGTGGCAGCAATTAATTTATTTATCTCTCAAAAGGAGGGCTTGTTTAGTATAATAAAATATATATTTAACTTTTTCAGTCGAATTAAGATCTGTTAACTGGTGAAAAGGGTCAGAGTAACAACTAATATATTTACTTAGCCATTTTTGGCGGATAGAGCTAAACAATGAACAATTTAGAAAAAAGTGTTCCAAACTATCTGGTTCTTTCAATTTACATAATGTGCACTCTTTATCGGGCTCGAATTTGTATTTTTTGCCATTTAAATATAACACTGGGAACTTTTTGGATGCCAAGCGTACTTGTGCTAAAATTTTTAACTTTACAAAATTTATATTTAAATTAAGATAAGACTGCTGAATGGAGAGGGAAGGTAATACATTTCTAAAATGGGTATTATAAGAAGAAATTAGTGCTTTATTTATATCGATACACTTACAGTTATTATTATACTTCTCTTGTAGGCTTTTCAAATTACTATTCAGGATTTCTGGATCTTGCAACTGCCATATATCTTGAGCACCAATCTCAATTAGCATATGGTGCAGCTTAACCGCCCAATTGAAAGGGAGTTTTTGTGTTTCCATTAATTCCAATAACCTTAAAAAGCATACTCTTGGAAGAGAATCCGAAGGCATGACTAATAACTTATGCCACCATTTCAATATTCTTTTGAATATTGTACATTTCAGAGGAAGCTGACAGGACTCTAATCTCACATACACGTCAGGAGTATGTACGGGCAGACTTAAAAGCAATTTAAAGAATTTTATTTGAACTTTTTCAACAATATTTTCGTACTGGAGTGCCCAGATTTCTGAGCAGTACAATAAGATTGACTTTATTAGACTATTAAATAGCTGCAACTTTTACAATTTTGAAAACTGAAGTAAGAGTGGAGTTGTGTGAGTGTTTCACACCAGATTTTTATTTTTGTATAGTTAGTACTTCCAGAAATGTCGCACTTCCGGTTGGCGGATTTTTATCTAAACTTTAGTGTTGGATTCGTTGATTGTATGGATATCCGCTAAACTATATCAATACTTCCTGCGATTTTTTGTTATAGAGATATAATCACACAAACATACAGACTATATGCTAAATACATTTTTTTTTTTTTCATATTCCACTAATTCGTATTCTGGTGTAATTATGTTGAGATAGGAATGTAAGCGAAGTGTGTTGTTTACACTACAATGTATCAATTTAACTGTTGTTAGTATGTTGTGTTGCGAACAACACAAGTACATTTACGGCAGCTGCCAGTAATAGGTTATATTTTTACAATTTCCCCATGTCTCTTATAATGTAACAATTATGTGAAGGTCGAGTTAACATTTTTTATAAAATGAGACAAACGATGAAAACTAAGTAATCAATTAAAGCCATTAACATGAATTTTTATGTTATGAATGCATTAAATTAAAATACAATACTTACAAATGGGGTAAGTGATAGTGAAAACTGTATATTATGAAGTCGATATTCAAGACATGTTGTTTTCAAATCCCTCCTTGATATAAACATCCTACGGCGATAAACAAAGGTAGTTTGCATCTTTAATTTGCCTCTTAGTTGAGAAAGAGTTTGGTTCACGAAGTTAACCGCGAACAACCACCATTAAACACAGTCGTGATGCTATTATGTAGATGTTAACAACAATTCATACTGTTGGTGCCGGCACACTAACTTGGTGCAGTAAGTAATGTAGTTTCTGTTCTGCTATCTGTAAATAAAATAACGGAGATCTCAACACTATGAGCATGTTACATCAATATAAACACTAAATTACATGATTTCTATTAAATACATAACAGAAACACAAAAATCCATGCTTCTTTTTGAAAAAGTGAGAAAACACACAATTCTGATGAGTGAAATTGTGAAAGGTGTCACATTCTAACACTGATATGAAGGGTATCATAATTTTGATGATGAAATTTTTGAAGGGTGCCACACTCCTAGCAAAACAAACTACAGTAGCACCTCTGACGAAGAATTTTATTGACCGAGTAGTATGAAAAAGCCCTCACGCGTTGGTCTAGTGCCAGCGCACTCGTCTTTCGTGCGTGAATTCAGGGTTTGATTCCCATGAGGGCAAAGTCGGTGCTGACCCATCATCGTGACAAAAAGTGGGAAGCTACACTCTTCCCGTATACCCCTTTTCCTCCTGGTACTTCGGAGGATCTTTCTAGACCATACCTACCCTTTCGGGTTTACAAGACGAGGATGCACCACCATGGAAGGACTTTTAGTGCAATACCCGACCATAGCAGAAGTACCGAAGTACCCCCCTGCTTGACCCATTTAAGGGCAGGTTGAGATAGGCTCAACCAGCGCGCAAAGTAATCTCACACAGTGGTCACACTCCACTCCCAGAAGCTAGAGAAGGCACTCCCTAGCAGGCTCTGGTAAACCGCGCACACACAGCAAATGCGCTTCCAGCTACGGGCTGGCTCCGAGGTTTAATTTATTTAGCGAGTCTCCTCCAGCTCAACTCATGACCGCAGTCCTTGGAGCTGCTGAATAAACCACGACCACTACGAACCCTACCTCAATTGCATGCAATTGGCTCGGAAACTAGCTTGCGCCCGTAGTTCAGTATTTCAACTCTAACGAGCTAGCGTGACTGATCGCACGCCCGATGGATTCCATCACAGGATGGAGAGCCCATCTACTGATTCCTTGTCCATTGCCTCAAGTACAGGGTTTTCAGTAACCCAGGATACTTGCAGGCAACCCTACAAGGGGAAAAGATCAGGATGGGTTGGGGGAGGGAAACCCCAAGGTGGAGAGCCAAAGGCTGATTGCACTCCGGTGGGTGGGCGATGGAGGAGCCACAGACCAACGCCAAAAGGAGTCTCCTTTCTCGGCGTGAGTAAGGAATCCCCCAGCAGGAGTCTCCTTTCTCGGCTGTGAGAAAGGAATCCCCTAGTTCTGTTTCTAGAAGCCTGAAGTTCTGAAAATGCTTCTAGATTTTAATGTCCGCACAAGGACTAGAACATATCTTATTAAAAGATACGTCTTGTCCAGTGCAGGGTCTCCCTTTTAGTCGCCTTCTACGATAGGCAGGGAATACCGTAGGCCTATTCTAACCCGGGACCTACACGGGGAACACCGCTTCTCGGCCTTTTGGCTAAGATCAAAGTGTAGTATCAAAGTAAAGGAAGCGACAGTTAGTATCGCCCTACGTAGCGAAGGCCGAAACTAAACGGCGTGGGAACTGCGGCGTGCTTACCACACGTCCCCCTATGCAAATCGCCGTCAGGCAAACCTTAGCACTTCATAATCTGTTGCACCATTGGGTTTAGTATGAAAAAAATGTGGATGGTTTTGTTGAAAAAATATTTAGATTCCATTAAAATCAGAGAAGACAATAAGTAAAATAAATATATTGATTAAATATCTGGAACGGTTCCTTTCAAGACTTTAAATCACGATAAATCGAGTTTTAAAGAAGATCTAAAAGAGCTGCTGCAAGATACTCATAGTGTCAGATTTTTCAAACTGAGTTTTTATCGGAAACATATGTTTTAAGACCAACTTATTTATGAATGGTCCTACTTAGAATTTTGTAAAGGATGATTGGAAAGGATAATTCAAAAATGAAGAAATGTAAAAAAAATAAAACAGAATCTGATATCCCGTTTGGGTAGAATATGCAGATCAGAAACGAATGTATTGATCAATATTTATTGGAAGTACCATTTTCTCAAAGTGTTATTTTTTTTTTTTTTTTGTTTACAATTTTTCTTTAAATTAGGTAAGCTAATCAAGATAAAGGACAGACAAAAATTCATTTCGATTCCGGTTCGGCGCCAGGACCAGCTCCAAACCTTAGGAGCTTTATATGTTCGTATTGAAGAAAAGATGAAATCGAATTTCATTCTTTTCTGCTAGGGTTTCTACAAAATAGATTCTCCAAAAGACCCACATTGCTTATTTCCTTAGCAGGTAATCACTGTAATCTTGCAATTGATCCTCCCCCTTAGCTCATGTTTCGTTCTACCATGGATCAGTACGGGAACGTCCAGGAATAATGTGGAACCTTGAGACACTCCTTCAACAGAAGGTGTAATCAATCATTTCATTGCAGATATTTTGTTAAGAAAATTGTATTTTGGGGTGGCTAGGGCGTTTTAGTACACTAAACTACAATTCACTACACCGATATGCAACATTTTTTGAGGGTAATTTATTTATCAAATGGAATCTGGTCATGAGAAGTTTCATATTGTATTTCTTTTTTCTAGCAACAATGACAGTAGACAAGTAGGCAGTCTAACAAAAATTTATTATATTTTTGGAAGTTCCACAAAAAAAAAAAATCTTACTATTAAGAATATTGAACTAAAAAATCGATATTTATTTATATAAAAGGTATAGTAGAAAACTGATGTTGACAGAATGAATAAAATATTTCAGTTATCTAAAATTGCCCATGATATTTAGTTCAGAATGAATATCCTATAGATTCAATACTAACAATACTAACCTTACAACCTCCCCCACATATATACAACCAACAAACCAACAAGAGTGAGTGTAACAGAAACAACATTGCGTTGCAGTGAACTCTCTACATGAATTTGGTGAATTTACTCTGAAGATGGATGAAAATCCGAAACCAGTCAGGGAACAAAAGGAATATACATGCTACGACGGATCAAATACCAGATATTATCCACCATTGCGGATCCATCCACATAACCATCAACTAGAATAAATATCTTCGAAATTTATCCAAACTCTCTAATGGTTAAAATTAAAATAAAATATTCCTTGGTTCGAGTGCAGCAGTGCTGTCCTTAGATTTTTTCTTCCCAGGAGCCTCTTAAGTTCACTATCCGGTGATGGCCACTGAGAACGCTCCGGCGGGGCACAATAGAGCTTTCAGGTAATATCTAATCTAGAAATAGTAACATAAAGTGGCTCAAAGTGAAAATTTTATAAGGGCGTCTGTGCAAAGTGTAATATAAATAAATTGTTTAAAACAGTACATGTGCTTGATAAATTTCGTTCAAGGAGCACTAACTAACAGATACTATATAAATAATGTTTAGGCGTTTGTGGGTGTCTATTTTGAGCACTCATTAATTAGGGAAGGGATTAGCTCAGTGGTTAGCGCACTGGACTCCCACGCGGAGGTCACGGGTTCGAGTCCAGCAGTGCTGTCCTTAGATTTTCTCTTCTTCCTAGGAGTCTCTGCACTCACGGTCTCTACGAGAGAACACTGTCAGGAGGCTGGCATTGCACTGAGAAGGCTCCGAACTATGGGGAAGCTACATGGACCCAGAAGGGCTTTGAATATCATAGGCGTGGTTCCTCCCCATTGACAATAATTGAGACAAATTATTGAGTGAGCATTGATTTTTGCCACTAATTCATCAAGCAGTATTTTGACTCCTTCACAAGAGACAAAAAACCCTTTCTTACATAATTTATCTGGCTAATGACATAAGCATTTATGCTTTGTAAGAGTACTTATCATCTTAACAATATGATAACTAAATATGAACATTATAATATATTCAAATTCGTACAAATACAATTAGAATAGCACTTATTGTTACTGCTGGGAGCGCTAGTGTGGCTGGAGGTAAATAAACAAATAGATTAATGATGTACAGAAAAGAAGCAGATCTCACTGATTTTAGGGTTGCTCAGTGCTAACTGACCCTGTTCAGAAAGTTTTCTATAAATCTATAAAATGATTAAATAAACTTAGAGCAAATCGTTTTTAAATACTTCTATTGTACAGAAAACATTGTAGATTAAAATTTCATTCGATTTAACAGTTATAACGTGTTTAAATGTCGCTGTCTATATGTACGTATAATGGCTGTCTGTAGTAGCGGACATAATTTGTGTAAATATAATATGTAAATTCCAAGGATAATTGAAAGTTAAAATAATTATGGAAGAATGAACTTCCACTGTATGCCCATTGCCATGACCGTTAAGAGAATGAGATTTGAGTTAGAACTTTCTATACTTTTTACTGATGTTCATGTTGACGATATTTATTATTATAATATCTATAGTTAAAATCTATCATCATATCATCAGCGTTTCTAAACTAAGGCAAAAAAATCTCTAGAATCTATTTTGGGACTAAAGTTTTATGCAAAACAGGGCCCAATTTACTGGAACAATTGACGGCAGAAAACAAATCTCACTTTGGACGGCAACTAAAAAGAATACTCAAATACAAACATATAACAGCACCACTTAGTCGTGAACATCGCTCTTGATGCATATCAGATGAAGAAAAGACTAATTTATTTCTCATGCACCTATCAGACATATTTATACCTCACGCTGACTAGTAGATATACAACAGAAACTAATGACATTCTGAATACACCACTTTAACTTTCTCTTCCTCACAAACCATTTACTCCATCCCGTATAAATCATGTAATCAGCCAATTCATAAATAAATCACCAGAATATGATCTAGCCACTTGTAAAATTTTGACACCACTTTCATGAAAAGTCTTAATCCTCCTAATCTATCATCCGGGCCACATATTTTCCCATCTTATGGAATTTCTCTAAAATAAAAATGATCCCTAAACGCAATAAACCTGTCACTAGCTCAACAACCTATAGACCTATCAGTATATTATCAGTTCTCTCCGAAATATTAGAAAAACTATTCCTTAAAAGAGCTGTATCCTTTAGTAACTGACCTTAACATCATCCCTTCACACCAATTCTGATTTAAAGCTCATCATTCAACAACCCACCAGGGACTCCGGTGTTGTAGACGCGATCGCCTTCTACCTTGAGCTGAATCAGTATTGCCCGGCTTCGATCCGATCTTTCCGAGTGATATTTTCGTATGAATCATGAAACATTCCACTCCACTATAATTCCTGTCCACGTAGGCGTTTCCAAGGCTCTATTCTTAGTCCCCTTCTATTTACCCTTTACACAGCAGATATCCAACAGCACCCAAATACTATTCTCTTTACCTTCGTGGATAATAATGCAAATCCTTACTCGAAATCCTGATCCTGTCGTTGCTCATAATTCACTACACTCCCATTTCAATTCTCTGCACATATGGTTTCAGAAGTTACAAAAGAATAAACGAAAATAAATACAAGTACGTAACATTCACATTAACCAGATACATATTCTCAACGTCAACAAAATATTATTCCAAGAAAAAAAAAATTACCTGGAACCCACATACTAGATAAAAAAGACTCGAAACTAATTGTCGTTTTAAATTTTCTCAAGACTCCTAGTTAGACGTTCTAAACTCGCTAGAAAAAACAAAAGACTGTTGTGTTTACTACTTATTAGACCGATCTGGACTTATTGACTGGAATTATGGGGTAAGAACAAAAGTTCCAATAGTCAGTGAATCCAATCACCATAGTAAAAAGCCCTCAGAAAAGTAAAGTAGTAAATGTTCCATGATATGTATCCAATCTAAGTATCCATAATGAAAAAAAAGGAAAATTAAAAGTAAGTAGGGGAAATAACTAAGAGTTAAGATGTAATCGAAGGATGGCATTACAGAATAGAATAATACGAGGGTCATTCAATAAGTAACGAGACAAATCGCTGTAGCTCAGAAACGGCTTGTTTAATCTATACAAATCTTTGGCTACTTTTCAACATAGTCCCCAGAACATTTAAATACTTGTCCCATCGTTCTTCTAATTTGTGTAGGCCTCTGGCATAAAATTCTCGAAGCCACTTTTGCACCTGATTTTTAACTTCTTCATTGGGTTGAAAATGTTTCTCACGTAGAGCCTCTTTAAGGGGTCCAAACAAATGGAAGTCCGATGGGGCGAGGTCAGGGATATAGGAACTTTCAACTGTTGACTAATTTTAAATCTGGTTTCTTTGTGGGCGTCTGTAAGTTGTCTTGGAACCGATCTTGCACAAGTTTTCTTGTACTGCAGCTTATTCTGAATAATGTTATGGACAGTTCCAACAATTCAGCTATCACTTCAACAATAATACGCTTGCAGCCCTAAATTAGCGCGTTAATGCGAGATTCGAGGGAGGAAGTTGCAACTTCAACCGGTCGTCCACTTCGTTGCTCGTCACAGACACTTACACGGCCACTTTTAAAAGGTTCTACCCATTTGTAAACGTCCGAACGGTTCAAACAATTTTCCCGTACACATTCAACATTCTTTCATGGATTTCACTATCTTTGATATCCTCTGCAACTAAAAATCTATTCACTAATCGTTGTTCTTCCGAGGTGCAATGCTCGAGCGGACTCGCCATTGTTAACTGAATACATTTGAGATTATGCTTACCAATCATTCTCGAACAGTTGATGAGAAACTAAGTACAAGAATGCCAACTTGACGCACTGAAACTATTGTATTGATTAAACAAACCGTTTCTGAGCTACAGCGATTTGTCTCGTTACTTATTGAATCACCCTCTTTAAATAGATTTTAAGAAATATTACCACGCTTACAAATATATAACAATATAAAAGAAGTAACAAGGCAATTGATAGTAAAATGAAAATAAAGTACTAAAAATTGAAAATAAAAAGAGACATAACCTGTCTAGGGGAAGTTGACGAGTTAAATGCTAAATGAAGGTTATTTTGTGGTTGTGGAGTAAGGTGTGTTTACAAAGAAACATTAAAAGAACTTTCAGTGAACATTTAAAAGACTGGGGGCAAGATAAAAAGAGATATAGAAGAAAAAATAAATAAATTAAAAAATAATAAAATAAATAAATGAATGAAAATAAAATGAAAAAAAAAATCAGTGAGAGGTGGAAATGAATTGATGAGTGTAATTTATTGGAAGGGAACTTTTTTTTAAGAAAGCGGAAAATGTTTATTGTAGAAGGAAGTGATGACGTCCTTGTCTTTATACTTTCTCTCAGCCCCAGTAAGTAGAAGTATTGCGATCATGCCAGAATTTCAAAAATGATAGCTTTATTTATGTAAATGCAATTAGCATTCTCAGCCTAATAGAAATTCGTACGCCATTTTCAAGCAAATCTGGTAAATCTCAGAAAATCACATACTAAAACCGCACCATTTTTGGTTCTGCCAATTTTTTTTTTTTATTGCACAGAAATTGAGCTTTAGAGGAAATCTTAACGTGGCAGCTGACCTACAATATTCCAAAAATAAGGTTTCCACGAAAATGTTCCAAATTAAAAATGATACGATAGTATATACATATATCATAGTTAATTAGTAAAAGTTGTATTTTGATAAAAACTCGAATGTCGGTTCCCTCGTATATATCGTAAATAAACAAAGTTTCATATCGATTTCCATCAAACTCCACATACTATAAAACTTTCTTCTTTTTATTCTCCTTCAATAATTTATTTGCAACTGTACAATAGATACAATAAGCAAAGTGATGAATGTTTACATGACATGATTTACATGAGAAGAAAATACCCAGTGGTATTACTTCAAGGCGTTGGAGTTAATTTAAAAGGTCATGGGGTCACTGACGCTTCAGGCGTCGAGATGTTGGATTATCAGGTAAGGTTTGAATAGCAAGTTGTTGAACCAAAGGATTATGATGATGGGACAGGGAGTTATGGAATCTTTGATAGCGGGATTTAATTAGATCGGACATATGGATAGGTCATTATGTAAGGTTTTATTGGAGACAAAATAAGGAGCATTGGTAATTTTTCGAAGGATTTTGGACTGTAAGGATTGGATACGGTAAACATTGGAATGCTTAGTGGAGCCCCATACCTCTAATCCGAAAGTCCATATTGGTCGTAGTAAAGTTTTGTATAGTGTAAGCTTATTTCTTAAAGTAAGTTTGGATCGTTTGTCTAAGAGAATTGAAAGGATAAGAAATCGTCTATTAGTTTCAGTCCTTTTCAGTCTGGTATGGGGGTTCCAGGTTAGTCTTTTGTCCATATATAACCCAAGATAGCGTACTCTATCAGCAATAGGTAGGAAGTTATTATTTTATTTAACACCAGGACAGAGGGAGTGACGAAGTGTAAACGTGTGTGAATGCATTAACTTTTATCTTCCATTTTTTGCACCACTCTTCTATAAAGGAAATATGATCTTGAAGATGACTGGAGGCAATAGTAGGTTCGGTATGGAAGATAAGAATAGCAGTATCATCAGCGAAGGTTGATGTTACTGTATTAGGATGGAGGGGAAGGTCAGCAGTATATATTGTGTATAAAATTGGACCTAGGATACTACCTTGCGGTACCCCAGCTTTCACAGGGAAATAGGGAGAAAAGGAAGAACCCTGAGAGACTTGGCAAAACCGGTCACTCAGGTATGATTTAAGAATAAGGAAATAGGTATATGGTAGGAAGCCTTTGACATTCCGCAGCAGTCTAGGGTGCCACACCTTGTCGAGAGCCTGAGAGACATCAAGGAAGGCCCCTGAACAGTACTGTTACTTCTCAAAGGAGGATGCTGCGGCGTCTACAGCACGATGAACTTGTTGTATAGTGGAGTGCATTTGCCTGAAACCAAACTGATGGTCGGGAAGGGTTTTTGAAGATTCTAGGATAGGAATTATGCGTTTAAGTAAGAGCTTTTCTTGGATTTTGGACATTACTGGAAGTAGACGTATAAACACACACAAAAAAAAAAAAAAATC